>CATKHJ010271661.1:0-29936 GCA_949750685.1 Vernicia montana | reverse complement strand
GTATGTTTAAACTCACAATATATATATATAATTGAAGATATTTTGATTATTAGTATTATTTATATATTTTATTAATTTTTTATACATTACTTATATATATTTACTTATTAATATATATATAGTATTACTAATATATTTTTTTATATTTATAAAACTCATAAATAATGGTTGAAAAAAAAGAATAAATTTATTTAGAAAATGTTAACAGATTCAGACATACAAAGTATCAACCAAATAAAATTAAAATGTAAATACGTTTAATATATTAAAAATGTTATGCAATTTTATTTAATAAAACATTAAAAAATTCAGTATACATAAAAACATGAGAGTACTTAAATAAATTTCTTTAAAGTTGTCATGATGTGAAAGAATTATAAAAAATAGAGTGATAAAATTAAAAATCCTTATACATGTGTTTATATATATATATATATATATTAAAAATAATTATGTAAATATAATATCGGGTCTTCACGGGGACGGGGATGGGGATCCCCAAGGGATAGGGAATACACTCCTCGTTTCGGCCCCATCCCCGCTAACGGGAAAGAAATTTCCCCCATCCCCACTCCATGGAGTTAAAATTCGGGGAATCTCCGCTCCGTTCGAGGCAAATTCCCACAGGAAACGGGGATTCCCCGTCCCATTGCCATCCCTAAGAGAGGTTAGGGGGCTTTCATAAATTTAATATATTTATTACTACTATGTAGTTTTTTTTTTTTTTTTTCCCAAATGAATAAAAAGCTAGTATTAATGGGGACAGAAATCCAAATAAGTACAGATACACATAAGGAACAAGAGAAAAACCCAACAAACAATTAACTAAGTCTTAGGGTTCAAAATGAACCTACCCATAGCAGGGTTCTTTAACTGGGGCTTAATATCGAGAGCTTCTTTTTACGACGTTACTATTATGTAGTTGTGAACATTAATTTCTATTTCTCAATTTTAGACCCATAATCTTAAGGCATAATGCACTAATTCACTCTAAATTTTGAGTCATTTTGTAATTGTACTATATTTTTAATTTTTATATAATTTTACCTTAATTTGAACATTATATATATATATATATATATATTAATTGAATATAACTTCTACGTTTAACAAATTTTCTCTTTTTACTTTTTTTTAGCAAATTTTTAAAAAATCTTCAATTTATTGAATGCAGAAGTCAACATTCAATTACAATATTTTTTATTAAATCACGTGTTACGCTTGATATAAAAGTGAAATATGATAAGTTGTTTAAATTTTTTTTAGTATGTTTCAAATAATTTTTTTAATAAAAACTATTCATCTTAATTGTCCTAAGTATGACAATTTTAAAGAGAGTGGATATAATTATTAAAATTTTTAATGCAAATTAACAATTTATATGCAATAAATTTCAATTTCAAGTAAATAGACAAAGAAATTGAGACGGAGGAAGTTTAGCCAATATTTATTGTCTCAAATCGATTTAAGATTCCACTAAACAATCAAAATTTCACTCAAAGTTTTATAAGTTTAGTTTTTCGGGATTTCACCCTTTATAATATATTTTACAGAATTTCACCCAACACACACTCAAGATACAATAATTTTTGTATTTAAAATCTCACAAGATTTGGATACAAGTTAAGTTAAAAATTACTCACTGATTTTGAGTGAAGAACATTTAAAGAAATGAAGAGATTAAGTTTAGTGTTCTATAATAGAGTATAATTTACAAATATGAGAAATAAAGTTTTTTTATTTATATAGCACTTGATTTTCACTTGGCAAGAGTTGTATACTTCATTTGAACCTTATAGTATTTATAGGAATGTTAAAATATAACTGTTAGGTACTGAAACAAAAGGAACCTGCTCTCCTCAGACTTACATCAGCTTTCCTCCAGTCTTTCAACGGTTATATTTTTTAAGGCTTGTGCATCTTGAACGTGCGTTCACTTTCTTGAACATGCATTCAAGCTTCTTGAACCGGCGGTTCACAATTCTGAAGGCTCGTTCATATTCATTCTGTGTGAACAATAGTATTTTCATATCCATAATGAACGTACGTTCATCTCCTTGAACGTGCGTTCAGGTTCTTGAAAGCTCGTTCAAAATTGTTCTATGTAAATGGTAACATTTATTCATCTCCTTGAACGTGCATTCAAGTCTTGTAATAACTTTCAACATGCTTTGTTCAATGTTAAATAATTCTTAAATAACACATGACCATAGTTCAAGTATATATCAAGTAATTTTATCAATTTTATTAAGTTTTGTTAAACATCAAAACATAAAACGGGTCAACAATCTCATTAATTTATTTTCACGTCACTATATTTTATAGTAAATTTTTAAGAATATACTTATTCAATATTATAATTTTTTATTTTTAATTTTTTATCCTATATTATAATAATATAATTAAATTTTATTAATAATTACAACTATCATTTTATAAATTTGTAAATAAAACATAAATGAAAAAAAAAGTCATATATATATATATATATATATACACACACACACACAAATGTTTTGTAAGTAAAAGTAAAATATAAGTTAAAAAAATTAAAAAAAAAAAAGGAAAAAAGAAAAGAATAGCAAAAAAGAAAAAATAAACTAAAAAAAAAGAAGAAAAGTGTAAAGAGAGAGAAAGAGAGTGTGCACGTGAAACAAAGAACATAGAACATAATGGAAGAAAGAAAGAGAGTTAACAAAGAAAATGATGAGATAGTCCGTTTTTATAACTTCATTTTTCCACATTCAAAACCAAAAAAATGCGATATGTTTTTATGAATATACATTATCATATTTACACATTTTCCCTATAACTTTACCTGATTTGAAAATTTATTTACAATTCTACCCAATTAAGATCAATTTCACTTTTACCTTTAAATTAATATAAAAAATTATTTCACTATCTTCAATTTTATCCATTACACATTGTTGTAATAACTTAATGCTCAAATGGATGCAAAATTTAGTCAAAGTGGGAAGATCAATAAACTAGAAAAAATAATCCTTTAAAGAGCTCGCTCTCTCTCTGCATCAACACTAGTTGGTTCAACAAGTTACCTACTTAGCAATAGAAAGCACGTTATCCACCACTAGCCTTATTAACGAAGAGGAGAATGGAGGACTTTCAATGGGATTTGTATATTTCAATCATCATAATCTCTTATCTTGCACCAAAAATGACAAGTTCATAATCGTTTTGACAAAGGTATTAGTAGAATGTACTTAGCTTGTCTTTAACAAATCTGATACATCTGAATACTTAAGAATGAGAGATCAAGAACAAGAAAATCCGGCCATGACAGCAAATAAGAAAGAAAACACAGTATATCGAACCACCCCCCCCACACACACTAAAAAAAAAAAAAGGTTCTGGTACACAAAATTACTTACCAACATCAACAAGTCTAAGGCAAATTTATCGTGATCTTGTAACTACACTAACTTGGCAAAACATACCCCACAACATGGATATTACACTATATTAATGAATGGTTAACAGAAACCAAGTGAACCTCGCAAGATATACACACTTTTGGTTGAAGGCCCAATCATGTACAGAATAGGAATACTTATACTGAGGTCAGTGGAAATTAAGATCCATGCAGTTGCGGACCTTAGAATTCAATAAAGAACTTTCTTCCACCATTAGACACTTGTTGGCTGTGGCTGCAATGGTTTGTCTAATTGTCTCTACTGATATTTCGAGCTAGGCACTTCTAATTGTTCCAGTGAAGGAGCAAGAAATTCTGGCTACACATCACCTGGTTACTGTAAAAAAAATGTTACTAGGAAAAACTAAAGAGGGTCTAGAACTAGAAAGGTATAGCATTGGAGGAAAACCAAGAGGCTAAGAAAAAAACACTCACTAGTCAGCAAGTTTTGTGAGTAGCAAAAAGTTTCAACATGATAAATCATTGGTTTGGTTCTTGGCAGTAACTCCCACTGTTTTGGTATTGATGTCATATGATGACAGGACCTTTCTCTGAATCAACCAAGGAGATCAACTAGCCAAGGTTATAGAGCAATCATTTAACCAAGAGAATTTATGAAGAAAAAACTATTTCAAAGATAACATTAAGGGACAATTTCTGATCAAAATTATAAGTAAACCAAAGTACATTTGAGACATAATAGAAGATAATGAAGAAAGACGCAGAAGTTGATGGTTTTGGTTTCACATGCTCACTTCTCATAATTAGCTAAACAGTATTTTCACAAACTCTGAACCTCTGCTTGGATAGATTGATTCCCACAATGCCATATCATATATTTTACATATTTGTCCAGGAAAGAAAAAGTTGCCTGTTTTGCTCTTCAATCCTCTGCTTGGAGCATATACTCACAATCTAGGTTAAAATATCTGCCTTCAACATTCTTGTTTTATTACTATTCTTTAGAACAATTGGATGGAGATTGCAATTGCTATATAAAGATCACAAGCGACCTAGGTGAAGTGAGTAAATATACCAAGTTTTGTGATTTTTATTTTAGCGATTTTTTTTTCTAACATACAAAATTATAGAAGATTCTTATACATAACAAGTTCTGTGTGGTTAAGAGCAACAATTATTCTGAAAAAAAGGGATCATCACTTACAATTGGCTCAAAATCAGGGCTAGACAAGTTAACAGTGAGGTTCCTCATCAATAATAACACCTGCAAGTCAGCAAATGGCATTATGTACACATACCTTGGGAACAAAAACAAGAGAATCACATTAGCCACAAAAACTACATTTCACAAACTCAGTGTTTAGCCAAATTAAGACACAATACACCTATAATACTAGCAGAACTTCCAAAATAGACCTTGATTCCATGAAACATGTCATGGAGGATCCAACTTGGAGATATGAACCTAATTATGTTAAATACTAGGGCCATTATCTAATGACAAGCATTAAATATCATACTTTATTAACCACGATGACAGGTTGACAAGCTAAACTAATTTTCATGAACAGAAAAAGCTCATTAAACTCACAAGGAGGACTATGATGAACCATGTCTGAGCAGATTTACAAGGCTTTTGAAATCATAATACTTCCATTTCAGAATAAACTTGCATGAAGAATTATGTCACTCTTGGTTTTTTCCTTACCAGGAGCTATACTCAAATCTAACCAAGCATCCTACCCCCAAATGAAAACCACTTCTGAGGATTTGAAACTAACACCTAGCATGACTCTATTTATAGAAGCATTTAGGAACTAACCCTAAATTCTGACTCTGCTTTAAATGAAATAGAAGACTAGAGTGCACCACATAGTAGGATATGAGAACATTCTTAGTCTTACATATGTTCTTTCTGATTCTTAGTGAAGGTCAAGCATAAAAGAGACTGGTCACATCACCAATATATAATGCCTTACGAGCATTACTAGTACTCAAAAAGATGCTACAGCTCCACGTCCCTAATGCAAATTATAACACGTTTGTGCAGAAGGTGCATGACTCATCTTTAATCCTTGTTTGGACATATATGGACAATTTTGTAGACTTGAACTACAACTTCCTACCACCATACCAGGCCAATTGACCATTTTTTCTTTATTTGACCATATCAATAATCATCTTTTCACAGCATAAATTATAAGCAATTCATGTAACTTACAGTTTCAAAATTTATAGGATCCATTTCCTTGAGCTTTTGTACATGACCTGTGGTGTCTGGATCAAATACACTCCCAATGAAGCTATACACTTCAGCAAAATCTGGTAAACCTGCAAACCATCAGTGAAAATGAAAGGGAGCTCTTTTTCTTTCTATAATCTATGTAGAGAACAAATGGTGGTAGGCTCGAAGATTACCATGAAGCACAGGAGCATGTTTCCCTTGTTTTGGTATCTCAGAACTTGGCAGTTTTCTACTTAGGGTCCCCAGGCTGCTAACATTATTGTTACTTAACCTTGCTACCCCCTTTGATCCAATATCAGCTGAATCAGTAATGTTATATGGCATAAGAAGTGCTGGAAAGTTCCTTTACTAAAGATAGTCTACTAATACAAGAAGAAGAAAACAACATAAAGAAGTATGCATGCCTTCAGCTCCATGAAGATTGGTAAATTCATCTTGTGATGGCATGATTCTGCTTGTTGCAGTATTTATTAGCAAGGAAGTGTCATCCCATGGAGCATATCCAGCTGCAAGAGTATTGATTGAAGAAGGGTAAGCCATGGATGCTGGAAGCGGAATTAACACTGCAATATATGATACAACATGTCAGACTGTCAAGAATGTGATTATCTAAGGCTACATTCAAATGAACCATCATAATCAGTGAGAAAGCCTAACCATTTTTGGATGCCTTTTGAGGATAAGGATGAGTTGCTTTGCGCTTAGGGCGAGGAGGAGGCACATGTGCAGTTGTTCCATTCTTTTGGACCTTCAAAAAGTATTTCTGTGCATGACTCCGAATCTATAAAGGCAAATTATCAGTAAAAGACCTCCCAATAAGATAACCTGCAAAGAAAAAAAAAAACAGAATACTCAAACCTGGATCACTGTCTTTGAACCCACAAAATCTTCTATCTTTTTCCAGTCGCGATCAAACCTAAATGAAAAGGCAGAACGCTACTAAATTCAGGACTCAATTTCATCAAACAAATGTTCTAAAGACTATAATAAAAGCATTTATGCTCCATTTTCTTCAAATTATGCATACAGCAACTCAGTAACCATTCAAACTCATAATAAGAGCAAAAAAACAACGACAATGCAGGAATAAAAAACGAACTGAAAGTAATAATCAATTTAAGTCAAAATTAAGTCTCAGCTAATTCAAACTAACTACCAAGTGAGTTCTAATTTATCACATATAAATTATTAAACAACAATCCAATTCCATACTTAAAAGTCTGCAATTGTACTTTCCAATTGAATTTTTATTAATAGGAACGGATCCACAATGCCCGAAATTTTCAAATTATAATCCATCTCGTAGCTTTATACATATAAACCAAGAAGAGAGAGAAAGTGAGAAATTACATTAAGATTAATTAGTCAACTACCTCGATAATTGAATCTAATCATCAAAGTACTTGATTATTGTTAATCATCAAAGTGCAATATTTTTTTTAAAAAATCAAATTGAAGAGTAAGAAGAGTAGAAAAGAGAGTATGAAGGCCGTACAGCTGAAGAGCTTCGAGGAACTTATCGTGCTCTTCTTCGGTCCAGCTCTCGCGAGACTTGGTGATGGTGTAGGGCTTCCTCACCTTCTTGCCTAAGCCATCAGCGGTAGGCGGTGCCGTTGATGTTGTGGTTGTTGTAGATGCTGACGTGGCCATTGACTGAGGCGGTTGAGGAGGAGGAGGAGGAGGTGACGGCTTCGCTGATGATGAGGTTGAGTTACTGTTGATAATTTCCTTCATACACTATTTCCTAGGCGAAGCATAGATTTGGAATAGAATAGAAATTGCGTGTGTACTGTGTAGAGAGAGAAAGAGAGAGAGGGAGGGAGAGGGAGAGGTGCGTTTGTGAGTTGTTTGAGTGTGCGTAAGGACACAGAAATGGCCAAGTTTTCCTGGCGCGCTAGGCAAATGTGGGGGAGACTGAAGATTGATCTCAGGCCTATCAATTAATCGCCCACTTCACCTCCTACTCTACGCCGATTTTATTATCCTTGACCTCATTCTTGACGGAGGATCCAATCACTTGTTTGAAAAGACACTAGATCATAATTTACTCCCGCTGCCACTCGAAACTCAATATATATATAATCATCCTTCTCTTTTATTAATTTTACAACTTAATCCCCACATAAACTTTTTTTTAATTACTTTCAAAACGTTTAGCAACATCTGAGGCGCTGTGGATTATTATTTTTTTATTTTTTATTTTTTGTTTTTTAAAAATAAAAATAAAATTTAAAAATCAGAATTTATTATTTTTATTTTATGTTTTCAAATTATTTTTGAATAAACATGAAAAAAATAAAAATAATATTTTTTAAATAAATGTTTTATAATACTAATTATTTTGAAATTTGAAAAAATAAAAAATAAAAAATTACAGTGATACCAAATTTTTCCTAAATTACCTTTTTTTTTCCCTAAATTTAAATATTTAATTAACTTTTTATATTACAAATTATGCACTTGATTAATAACTTAAGTTTATAATTTAATCAAAATTTTCTTTTTAATTAATTCTCTCGTATAAAAATATATTCCTTTATTTCATAATATTTATATTTAAAATTTTTCTTTTTAGCATTGGCTTTAATAAAATTTAGGGATTAAAACACAAACTAACTTCTGATTTTTCTATTTGTGTCTAAACAAACTCAAAATTAATAGTAAATCAAATTAACTCCTTACATTTGAATATGATTCAATCAAATTTAAAATTAGTTTTAGGGTCAAATTAGTCAATAAATTTCAATTTTTTTTGGGTCAATTGGATCCTTTTTTTTTAAATTAATTTTATATTTTTTAAAAATAAAAATTCTTAATAAAAAATTTATATTTTTAAATTCTCGGACTAATTTATATGTCAATCGAGACTAATTCTCTTTCAAGAGCACATCATACTAAAACTAGAAAATAATTATTGGCTTTAAAACTAGAAAATCAATGAATATGAATATGAATTTTTATGATTTGGAAAATTTGAGAAAAATAAAAGCAAATTTTGTTTATTAAATATAAAATTTGAGGAAAATGTTTGGTCATTGGAAAAATTAAGAAATAAATAATGGATTGTAAAACTTTTACAATTTTGAAAATATAATAATAGATTTATTCTTTATTAAACAATATTTATGTTTTACATTTTTTTTCCTTTTTAGTAAAAATTGATTCAAATGATCCAAAAAATAAAAAGTCATAGACTAATTTGGCTCTAAAATTAATTTTAAGTTTGATTTGACTAATTTTCAAATATTAAGAGAAAATTTAGCCTTAAATTTAATTTTGGATCTAATTAGATACAATTGAAAAAAAAAAGATTAATTTGATTTTTAATTCTAAAATTTATATCATAATTAATAAATTAAAAAATAAATTCATTTATCAATTAAATTAATCCTTAAGTTTTTTAGTTATATTAACTTTTAAATTTTAAAGTGTAGTTCAAAAGCCGTGGTATCTCCTAATTTGTACTTAATATATATTATCTTATATTTATCGATAAACAATGCTCATATTGTGTTAATTAAATATTTCATATTATAAAAGGTTTTCCATATATTGTTTATAAAAAAAGTTCAAGATAAAAAAATATGTATTTCTATTTTTTTTATTTTTTTATTTTTTTTTTATGGTTGAATGTTTGAATAACAACTTCAAACTTGTATAAGGGAGCAAAGTGAAATGAGGATGTTAGAGTTGTTTTTACACATACAATATGATGATTAAATTATAGTAACATATTTAAGTGGGAGTTAGGGGTGTGAAATCAGTCGGTTTGATTTAAAATTAAATCGAATTGAAATAATTGAAGTAACCAAAATTATATTTTTTAAAAATCAAACCGAACTTAAAAATAAAAATTGAATCGAATCAAAAAAGTTCGGTTTGGTTTTATTCGATTAGTCGATTTGGACTGATTTTTTTTTTATTTCTCCTTTTTTTTAATATAAATTTGAGATAAAATTCAAGTAAATTTTAATATATGTTTAATAAATATATATAATATAAATATATTTTAATATATGTATATAAAATAAATATATTTTAATATATATAATATAAATATATTTTAATATATATATGTATAGAGTTCGGTCGGTTCGGTTTTGATCAAAATTTTTTAGGTAAAAACCGAACTAAACCAAACTTAATTCGGTTTTTAAATTTTCAAATCGAACCAACATTTAAAAAAAATAAACCAAACTAATTAATTCGGTTCGATTTTACTCACCCTAGCAAGAGTAGCATTTAATGTTTAGAGTTGTCTTTAGATAATGAAGATTATTTATCAATGTTATGATTTTTGTTTCAATTAAACAATTTTCTTTTTGATTTTCAATTGAATTTTTTTTTTTTATCAATTTTGATAAATTAATGGCAATTTTTATCAAATGGTAAATTAGTTATGAGTTGTAGCTCAATTAAAGGGATTGGATTGAATCCTTTCCGATTTAATCCGAAAATAAAATTAGTTGATATGGAACCTCCATGAATAAGCTTGAGAATCCCTTTTTGTATACGAACCCCCAACACATTAACATGGAAACCCCAAAAATCAATTCAGTCTCAACTTCTAAGTATGGTTACAAATCAGATTACTTAGATTAATTGATCAATAATTAGAATTAAGAAAACTCAGTTTCTGAATTCCAATTTCGAAACACTCCACAAGTAGATGGAACAAGAGCGCTTACCACCATGCCAAAAGTTTAAGCTGTTAGCAGAGGCGCAACTCTTGCCATATAACACCATGAATCAGACGCGGGCCCTTCCCTATTTAAGCCATTGGGCATGAGCCACCAGGTTGAACCCGGCCCACAGACCCAATATGCACCCCTCGCGACCCTTGGACATATCATTCCCTCTTTCTTTTTGAGAGGTTTGTCCTCAAACCTTGAGATAATTGGGACATGTTGAATCTGGAACTCGAACCTGCGCTGGCTCTGATACCAAATGATATGAACAAAAGCGCTTACCACCATGCCAAAAGCTTAAACTGTTAGCAGAGGCGCAACTCTTGCCATATAACACCATGAATCAGACGCGGGCCCTTCCCTATTTAAGCAATTGGGCATGAGCCACCAGGTTGAATCCGGCCCACAGACCCAACATGCACCCCTCGCGACCCTTGGACATATCATTAGTCTAGTTCATTTTAAATTAAACTTTCATTCAAGCCATGGGCGGATTCAGGGAGCAATGGGGGCACTACTATCCCTCAAAATTTGGTATAAATTATAAGATGTTTTTAATTTTATCCCCATTAAAAATTTTCAATTATATTATTTTTAATTTTGCCTCATTAAAATTTTTCAATAATATATTCTCAAAAAAATATAATATGTTACAAATTTTTTGGATACTAAAATAATTGATGTTGACCCATAATAACAACTCATTATACACTATGATTTTTTTTTTAACCCAATATTCATTATACATAATAAAACCGTTTTTATTTTTATTTTTTATTTTTACTTTTTTGCTAACTGTCCCACACTTCCATTCCACCTCATTTTCTCTCTTTCTTCTTTTAGCAACAAAATATGTGATTTATAAATGAATGATTGTTTGATCACATATGTTGAGAGATATATCTTTAATAGTGTTGATAATGAGAAAATTCTTCAACGTTATCAAAATATGAGGTCTCATAAAGAACAATTATAAAAAGTTAGTTATTAATTAGTTTATTTTATATAATTTTATTGTTATATGTTTTGTATTGAGTATTTTCTAATATTATTTATTATATTATTGTTCATGTATTTTAAAATAATTCAAGACTATTAGTACAGTAAGAAAATTTAAAAACTTGTAAGGGATATTGACATTATATTTTGAACGATAATTTTATTTTTTTAGCCTTTCATGTTATGTTTTTTCAACTTTAACTATTGTTAGTATATTTGAGACATTATTTTGTTAATTTATTTTGAATGAAATATAAGTAATATACTATGATGAATTAAAGTTTGCCCCTTAAAATATTTTTCTGGCTCCGCTCCTGATTCAACATATTCACTTTTAAAATTTTACTTTTATTATCACGATTTATTTTATTTTATTTTGGGAAAATCATTAGTATTTACTTTATATATATATATATATATATTTTATGAAAAGACTAATGTTTTCATTGAATAAATAAAATGTGAAGAACCTTATTAATTTAAATTTGAAAAACAAATGATGAACAGTGCTAATAATTTTAGACAAGGTTTTGATAATTTAATTCCTAAAAAAATGCTATAATTTTTTTTTATATGAATTTCCTGCATTGTTTGCCCTTTGATTTTTTTCTCCATCCTTTAATAGAAAATGAATATGCACATCATAATTCACAATGGATTATCTCATTGTAAGGTGATTGTATGATTCCTTCTTATCTGCCATTTCACTTCCGATGGGAACTTGGATTAGCTAGGCCGCGACGCGGAGAATCATCTATCTACCGATGACAGCACCACCGATTTTTTGCAGCGCAGAGAAACAAATCGGCTAAACAAAAGGCCAGTGGACCCACTAGAGATTTGGGAAAGCTACGTGCCAATTTTTGCAGTCCACTAAAACATGGTGTAAACATTAGTGGCCAGCATTTAATCCCTGCCGTTTTAGCTGACCCCAGCATCCAACGGCTGAAAATTGATCACTCACATTACATCATGTGGTAAATAATACTAAGTACTAACTAAAAAAGGAAGAGACCCACTTTCCCTCCAAAAAACCCTTTTTTACTATTGTAGAGATCGAGTGACACGTGGTAGCATGATATCCACTCATGATGAAGAGAGTTAGGCGAACGTTCCTCCCGACCGACCATGATCAAACATGGATGTGGACACAGGAAAGTTTGTGCACAGCAGAAGGAGAAACTAATAGGATTAGGCCTCTAAAATGATGAAATTAGTAATATTAGCGTCGAATCAAATCACAAAAGCCCAAGCACACAGTCAATCCAAATGGTAAGCATTTATGATTGCTTATATTTTGTTTATTTTCTCTGGTATTTTTCTTTTTCATTGGACAATACAAATGAAAAAGAAAAATACCAGATATTTTTTCATAATAATAAATTTCAGATATTTCATTTTACTAATTTTGAGATTTTTTAATTATAATTTAATACACACACATGAATATATTCTGTATTTATATTATTAATTTTAAAAAACTAAAATATCCATTTTTAAGAAAATAATTTTTTTTCACTTCATAATATATATATATATATATATATATATATATATAACTTGAAAGTGTATATATTAAAATCCTATAAGCATCCACTTGGATAAATAACCATTTAAAAGGGTTGTACTTGTACATTTGAATTTAAGTTTTAAGTGTAACATTATAAAAATTATAATATATTGTTAAATTATAAATACTCTATTATGTCAATCATTTGAATTTGTGGATTTGAAATAAAATTATATTTAAATTTAAATTTTAGGTGAAAGAATTAATTAATATCAAAATTAAATATTTATTTATTTTAAATAATTATTTATCAGAATTGATCCTAAAAATTTATAAAATTCTATAAGATATATATGTGAAATCCCTATAATTCATCTGGAAATAAAATAAGTAGCATAATTATTTCATTTTAAAATAAAATGTTTTATTTTGAAATAATGTTAACAACAATTAATGGAGGCAATATGTAATTTTTTTTTTTTACCTAAAGAAGAAATTGTGCTAACATTTATGAAGCCCAATTTAGTACAACAAATGGGTTACATGGAGAAAGCCAAGCAAATACGGCAAAAACAGAAACAGAGCTAAGAGTTCAATTACTACTACCCATTACAGGATTTTTAAACATAGGTTTCAAGTTCAGACCAATTACAGGCAAAATGTTTGTGTAACATAAGGCTCATAAGCCTAAAAAGAAAGTTGAATTTCACATACGCCCCTGGTTCATTTGCACTCTTTCAGAAAGCCTCCATCGGTACCTCTTCCATTGTCGTCGTTAGAGACAGAGAGTGAGATGATACCACCACCAGAAGGGAATATGCGTCTGAATTGTCCCCAGGAAGTTTGCACCGACAAGCTTCAACAAATACCCACCTTTGCCTAAGAAAATCAAATGCAGAGTCATTCTCAAAGGCCATAGATCTCACCGTATAAATTAGAAAATTCGCAGATTTGGAGATATCAAAGCCAAGGCTAGCCAATTCTCCCCTCATTCACCAGCCACCATACCTAAATAACACATATACTAAGATCATCCGGTGGAAGAGCCGGAGATCAAAACGCCAGCGACGCCGTAGTTCAGGCAGATCCAAAACACAAAATGCCCGATGTAGAAGGTAGCATTAGGAACCCTTTAGAGGGAGAAACCAACTTATTTATACCACTAAACATATAAAATAAGTGAAGGAAAGTTAAAAAATGGTATTTTCTTCGGTGGTTTAGCCCCAGCGGAAGCCTATAGAGGGGGCAGAGAAGTTCAAAGGGAGAAAGTCATGTTATAAAAATCTGTGTGTATTAATATTATATACTCTGAAAATTACTTTCCCCGCTAAAAACAGTAGTGGTCAGTGGCCACACATTTTCGTGATATCTTTCTCAAGCATTTAGGTAGGCCCAATATGATTTAACCCAATTGGGTCCAACTTTTTAATCCAACTCAATGATTACCCTTACCTTCTCTCCAACTACTGCTCGAGCCCTCGACCGCAATAGATGGTATTGAACAAGTGTTTGTTTTTAATTTTTTAAATTGTTTGAATTATGGTTTTCAGACTGAATATGACCTTTTAAATTGATAAAAATAGAAAGTCACAAATTAGAGGCTCAACCGGAGATTGAAACCAAAATTTTAAATAATATCATATATTTATTATTTATATGTTAAAAATAAATATAATAAACATATAACTAAAATTAAATAATTACATAAATAAAAAAATATAATAATATTATATCTCAACATAATAATGTTTAACATAAATTTTAATATATTAATATCAATATAAATCTAAAAAAAACTTAATTATTTCTCATATATATATTATATTTAATTATCATAGTTTACGACCTTTTCAATTTAATTTTAATATAATTAATTAATGAAAAATAACAATGGAAAAAATATATACATATGTGTTCACTTAATGATATTGAAATTTCATAACTAAATTATATGCAATGATAATTATAGATTTATTTTAATATTATTTTAATTTTTTTTAAAAAAGAGAAATTCAAACTTAAAATTTACTTAAATTATGATATGTACTTACTATTAAATTAAATGTGTGAATAGACGTTCGAATTATTTTCATTATACTTTTATGTCTATATATAGTAGTATTCATTTAATGTGTATGAAATAATAATTAATAATTAATAATATTATAATTTATTATTTATTATTTACTTATAGTCTAAAATTAAAATAAATATATATATTTTTTAATGTTTTTTATACTGGTTGAATGTTGAATAATAATATATTATTGTACCTAATTAATTAATAAACTATAATACTACAAAAAATAATTGATAAAAAAAAGAGCAACCTATAAAACCTATGAAACCGGTGACTGGGTCACCGAGTACCTAGCCGAATGAACGATTTTTTAATGGATTTTAGGAAAACGGATTTTATGTGTGATATGGTCCGACTTATGAATCGGTTTCCAGGTTGAATCGACTGGGTCGGACCGAATGTGACAACAATGATACTACTACAAAAATTAATTGGTGAAAAAAAAAAGAGCAACATGTAAAACCCGTGACTGGGTCATCGGGTACCTAACCGGGTAAATGAGTTTTTAATAAATTTTAAGAAGAGCAGATTTTATGTGCCATTTGATCCGACTTATGGACCGATTCCCGAATCTTATATTTGGAATTTTCCATATTAAATTTAGGAAGTTTAAATTTTAACCAAAGGAAAATGAGAAACAACTTTTTTTTTTTTTTTAATCCTAATATATATGTTGGCAATTAAAAATTACTAATAATATATATGTTGTCTTCTCTCACTCAATTTTTTTTTTTTGCCCAAATAAAGAAATTGATTAGCATTAAAGGTGTAGAAAAGCTCAGATAAGTACAAACACTCTTAGAAACCAGGGGGTAGCCCAACAAACAACCAACATATACTAAAATTTCTGTTAAAAACCTACCCATAAATGGGTTATTAGACTTGGGCTTAAAGCCCAATACAAAGCACTTAGTACACAGGCTAGGACAACAATTGAAACTACACTGCTGCCCTAAAGCCATCACTCCCTTGAAACCCTCCACTAACGTGCTGTCCGCTGCTATAGGAGGCTAGAAACTTAAAGGAAGCAGCTTAGAACTAGTTGCGGTTGAGCAATACCTTAGAAAATAAGCACTTACAAGCTTCAAACCCACCTTCCTCTGCCACAAATGCCTTAAGGCAAAGGTTCCATGGTAGAAACCGGACTCCTTCCGGTGAACGAACCAGAGGCAAAGCCAAAGAGAAGCCAGCCTTCTACTAGAGGCTTCGAGAGTTAGCCTCAAACCTAGATCAAACATAAAAACCTTCGCTGAGAATTCCAAGTCAGTGTTAACCATTCTTTCTCCCTCCCACTGACGAGAAACTAGAAGATTCATCTCAGATCGATGATCAGGCCGGAGGTAGCCTTAGAAAAGAACGGCAACCCTGCTGTAGGTGACCACTGTCACAGATCCAAAAGCCCGAGATGACCGGGAAGACAAAATAGCACACAAAATACAATAAACGGCTTTATTGATAGTTGAATCTAGAGAAAAACACGAGAAAAATGAAAAAAAAAAGGGTATTTTTCACCTGTGGTCGGAGCCATCGGGGTAAACCCTGGAGCAAAGCTTGAGCAGCGCTAACAAGGAAAGTAACCTTAGCAGAGAAAAAAATGAAAGAGAGAGAAAGTCCACCTAATTAATTCTCTCACTTAACTTTTCCTCAGTTGCTACTGATCGTATTTGATCGGCAGTCTTTTCTTTATTTTCAATAAACATATATTTATTAATTATTTTTTAAGCATGGATATGATTTTATTTTTGTTGTTTTTCATTCCCTTCGTGATTGTTAGTTTTTTTATGAGATTTGGTGGGTTTCTTTTTCATAAAAATATTATATTTCTGTTAGACTTTTTAGAGTTTCAGAAATAAAAAATTATTGGGTTTGAACTTGTTGATATTCAAGCCATTGAGCTTGATCAAAAAATATTTTTCGTCGAGTTATAATTTTAATACTCCATCAATATAGTTGAAGATTATTGTAAAAAATTCAAATTAATTTCTTGTTTTGATATATACTTTTATATTTTTTATTTTAGATCAAAATCTACTTTTATAATATGAAGGAAAGCTTCATGTCTTTCCAAAAAACAAGTAGGCTTAGAAGTATCCATTCGAATTAGTATTATTATTTTTTTCTAATGAGTTTAAAGTATATATATATATATATATATTATTAGTTTAAAGTATATTTGCATGCGAGGAAATAATAAAGCCCTAGCTGTCTCTTATTTTTTTTTTCTCTCTAGTTATCTCTTAAGTTTTATTTCTCAAACCATTACTGATCTTTTCTTTTGATCGGTAGTGGTTCTAATATTTTATGTTAGATTTAATATGAATAGTCTCATTCCTATTGTTGTTGCCATATCTACTACCGGCTTTACTCATTCTTCATCTATTTACGCGTCATCCTCTACCGTCACTCGACGCTCATTCTATTTGATCTCGTTCTTTGCCTCCTTACTTCCGCCGTTGCCTCCCCATCTCCGTTTTTACCATATGCTTGAGTAAGTTTGTGCTTATTGCTGCTATGGTCATTTTATTATTTTGTCTAGATTGTATTTTATTTTATTTTTATGTTATTTTATCTTTTCTTATTGGAAGTTTTGTTATGTCTTATCTTGTTGGAAATTATTTTTTTGTTATGAGTCTGATGGTATGTCTGTGCACTGTTATGTTTCAAATACTCGCTATAGTAGCTTGTCATATCGTTCCACTATTACAGTCGCAATTTTTCAAAACCAATTATATGACAGTTGAATGTTCTGTTAAACATTTGAAATCTGTGAATCAGTTTGCTCTTGCTAGGATACTTAATTTTATGTCAGATCATTTTCTATTAAAATTTATACTCAGCCACTGACAATTAATAAAATTTAAATTTATTTAAAAAATATCTATATATTTACACGTTAAACATATATGGGTTAAAAATATAGAAATTGGGCCCGAATTTGACCCGGATCCGAAACTAGAACTATGTTAATATTTAATTTTTTTTTGCCAAAGTGTTAATATTTAATTAAAAGCAGGCCACTTGGATTAGGGGTCCTACATGGATCTTCATATGACCACGTGTCAGCCACTGGAAATATATGGTGGAATTTGAGAGCCAGTGTTGGATAAGAGAGGGCCGAAAATCCAGTGGTTGTGGTGCTCTGAGTGTTGGGATCAAGGCAGTTCTTGAATCTTTGTTTGGATGCAAATGGATATTCAAGCTCGTCTCTGTTATAGCTTAGTTTCCTCAAGAATACAAAAAAATTCATCTCCTCTCAGTATCAGACCTTTCTGCTCTCAAAAACCCAACCAAAATGGCAACGACAATGGTACGCCCTCAACTGAATCATTAATTAAATGGTTATGAAACAACCCTAATTTTGCTTTGAATTACATGCTTAATGCTTATTTTGACAAGGCTAGATTTTTGTTTTTTGTTTTTTTTTTTTAAATCTTATGTATATTTCAAGGATGAATTAGGCAAGAAATACAGATAATAGTTGTTGCATTTTAGTGCTTTTAATATGTTAAGCCAATCGTTTATTTCATCACTCTATAGCCTTTAATTGGTAATTAAAAGTTAATTAGGCATGTATGTCCATGGTAGAAGACGGTCTAAACTAATACTTGCTGAGCTTCCTTATTCATGATTTCAAAATTGAGGTTATATCTTAGCAAAGCATATTGATTGATCATATGATTGACAAGATTTTCTTTACTAAGATATAATCAAACTTGGGCTACTGAATCTATTTTTGGGCGTTTAAATACAAGTTTGAACTTTTAAATTGAGCGATTTTGTATTGAATGCTTCTCAACCTGAGATGTTTATCTTATTATTCATTACTTCATTTAGGTAGTTATGAAAGTAACCTTCAAATTTACTTTGATTGGTATCAATCTGATTCTGAACGACACTACAACCTGTTATTCCTTCAGGTTAGTCATTAAATTTAGGCATCAACCTTTCTTATAATCAAATTTGAACAAAGATATATTTCTCTTCATTTGGGGTAATTATGAAAGTAGTCATTATAGTTTTTTAATTCAACTATCTAATTACCATTCCAACTTGTCTATAGTTTATTATAAGGTTGGTTGATAACATCTGTAGCAACCAAGTACTAGATATTGACAGGATCAGAAGTCTGGATTTCTACTCTATTGGAAAGGCTCTTAGGCTCCTTAGTGCCCATAATCAATAGGCTACATGTGAGGCTGAAACATTGATTATGCTTTTTAATTTCTTTAGATCTATGCCATTGGCGGATATATATGAAGCATATTATTACATCAAGCATGCTAAATTTCATGCTCTAAACTTTGAATCTGACACAGTTGTCTGCCATACAAACCTCAATGTCCTACAAATACAGACACCTCTCTCAGTGAGGCTATATTATAAGTATGCAAACTTTTTTTTCAGTTCAACGTCTTTGTTTCGTTGTTTTTGATTTTGCCAAACCTGTGTTGACATTTTGATGAAGCTTGTAAAAGATATTATTGCAATTCCTCTCATATATTTACTAAGGATTACATCTTTCGAATAAAATGACGACTCTTTACATATGTATAATTCATGTATGTGAATACAACTTTCTTTGATTAATATTTGCCTGTTTTGTATTGCTGCAAAAAGAGAGTATCTGATGTCAATATTATTTAATGCATTTACCTCAGGTGATAAATTCTCAACAGACTGGGATAAGGCCTGGTCGAAATTCAGGAAGCAGGGGAAGAAAAACCTATTCTCCCAGTTCTCTCCTAACAAGTATGTGACTTGGAATCCTAGACGCTCGAACTACCCATTATCTGAAGAGGTTGATCCTATCAAGAGAACAGAGAGGTCAAACCTTATGTTGTGGACTAGTCCAAGGTTTACTCTAGTGGGGGCCATTATAATAGTTACATTTCTTTTGGTCTACACCATTATTTATCCAATCAAATGATTAAACTTAAGTTCTGTTACCATCCAATGAAGCAAACTGTAAAAAATATGATGAGTGTATATGGAAATGACTGTAGGAGAGAGAATTGTAAGTAAATGCAGCTACTAAGAGTAATTCTTTCTCTTTGTTTTTGTTTTCCATTCTATTTTTAATATTTTTTTTTTATTCATTGAGGTGTAAAACCTTCTTATGTGGCTAAATGCTATTTCCAATTATTAATGGAAAGAGGAAAATGATGGATGGCCACCAAATTACATTGTGCATGGTTTCTTCAGAGAGGGTTGGGGTTGTTGTAGACTTGTAGTTGTTGCAGCAGTTGATGTTGAAAATATAATTTTCTTTGGAGAGTATGGCCCCTAAAAGATTCATGTATTTCTCTTTTCTTGCAGCTAATTTTGATGTTTATATTTACTGCAAGGATTAAATGTTCCAGAATATTATCCACATGCCTTGGCCTGAATTATGTCATGTGGAAGGAATGTGATAGGAAGTTCCTCTAAAATTTGCATGTTCACATGGAAGATTTTTTCGAGCAAGCCATCTATTACAGAAGATTTCTTTAAAACAGAACAAATCGAACTTTTTTGGCGAATTAGTGTGTGATCTTTGTATGATAATCCTGTCGTCTGACAGTTTTATCACACAACATTCATCCTGTTTATGATACCATCTCCATAGTTATTGAATTTTACCTTCATTTTATTCATTGTTTTCACAATCCAATACTGAGCCTTCTTTCAGGTGCAGCTGGAGAGGTTGACAAGCAAATACTGATGGAAGCTGGAGATGTTTGGTATGATGTGATAAGCATTGGCCTAATGCTCTAGTTTGATGATGATGATGATAATGATGATGTTAACCAGATGTTTGGCATTAGCATCACCTTGTCAATATTATCGTCAGTCCTAGGGGATTCTAGGCGTGGAAATGCGAAACAAACATTCATGTTATAGTCAATCCAATTTGCAGCAGCAAAAAGTTGTTCTTCCCAAGTGTTATCATGTTCTATATCCACTTTGTATGTTTCTTTCAGTGCAAGAAGACACTTGTTAGGTACGTATGCTCTTCTTTGTATAGCAACTCCTCTTTTGAGTCATTTTCATGGGGGACAATAAAATTTTGAAGTAATATATAAGCTGAGAAATTGGAGACCTTAGCATTGACTTTGAAAACGTGTCCAGTCATATAAGGCATAGACTTTGACTTATTAGCTTTAATTTTTACTTGCAAATAATAGCAAGCCAACAGAATAGTTTCTCTTCCTCCTTGAACAACTTTTTCTTTGCTTGATTATCAGATAAATACATCCCAGTTAAAAACTTTTTTAACTCTTTTTTTACCAATCTTCTGGGATTCCATACTATAAAACCGGTAATTATTTCTCTTCCTAATCCTATCCTACTAATTCATTTTAATAGAAATTTGATTCAAGACCCATAATTTTGTGTGTGAAAGTGTTATCGAAGATCAATTATATTCAACATTCAACACATACAAAGTCAGTAATCACTAACTTATTATTTGAATATGTCAATTATGGGATTTTCAATAGTTAACGTCAAAGATTATTATCAATTTGATATCTTGCAAATTAGACCAAATTTTATTCTACAACATTAATTTAAGCCATTCGTGCGGTGGACCCAAAATACTAAACACTTCTTAAAAATATCAAGCAATTGTGTGAATTCCCTTTTTCTTTTTCCTCTGTTTTTCATTTACTTATTACCAGCAAAAAAGGTCACTTCAAATATTTAACTAAATGCAAAAGATTGTGACCCATCATCATCACTCATGAAACACAACACACTATAGAAATAGTGAAGGGTCCCCCAACAAGGTATATATAAATGCATGCCCTTATCAATCTCTCCTTAAATATTTGCTTTTTCTTCTTCTTTATTTTCACTTTGCTGCTTCCTTTCTTTCTCTGATTCTAAGTAACTATAGCCATGGCCGTTACTACTGAATGCCTACAAAATAAGAAGAAGAGAGCTATGCTTCCTCCACAGAGGGGTCAAATCAAAGGGAATATATTCTCTAAGTTTGCCAAAATGGTAGCTAAAATAGGAAAAGCACTGGCTAGAAAGATGCTAAAGGAGACTGATCAGCCTCAGCAACCAAATGGCTCTATGCACACATAATATTTCTCATGGGAATTCTGATTCGGTTCAACTAAGCACTATATTTCTAACATTCTCTTTGGAATTTTTCTGGTTTCAGCTTGTTTCTTGTAATTTCTTTCATTGTTGTATGATAGTAGCTTGGTGGGATTTTGAAAAACTATTCAAATAATGACATTAGTGTTAATGTTTTTACCATTAATGCACTGAATCCACCTCTCTCTCTCTGTCTCTGTTTCTATTTGCTGCTTCAAAATATTGGCTTCACCACTTCAAGACTTGAAAGTTGAGTAAAATGCAATGCCTCGTACAAAGATCTTTGATTCCTTATTTCTAATTAGTAAATTGGACATACTATTTTCTTGTTTTTTTTTTAATAATTTTTAAAACATTAAATTTGGAACTATATACATAAAAAGAATAAGTAAATAATTCTTTTTCCGACACATGGTGCATGGTTGTTTTAAATATTGACTGTTACATGACTATCAAACATAATAATTTTTTTTTTCCTTTTCGAATTGAATATAACGTATTGATAGTTATATTATAATATTACTATCAATTGCTTTCAAAAAAATAAAAAAATAAAAAAAAAATACTATCAATCATGACTATTACCCTTTTTATTGCGATATATACTGAAACGTTATAAACACGAACACAATTGCAAATCTTGTGTCTGTAATTAAGGCAATTCAAGACAGCAGATCAAAGAAGGTGTTTGAGGTTTACTTGCAGAAATTGCCTAAAGAAGATGTAATGCTTATGTTATAACTTGTATGATAGAGATATTTGAAGAGAGGGGGACAAGTGGGCAGGAAACTATTTCCATTGTTCTCTTTAGAGAAGGCAAGCCATATGTGTGGGTCAAAGTCTTGGATTGTATTTGTTGAATCTTTCTTTTCAATCTATGACAAGTTGTTCTGTTACTAGAATTGAAGTGAATTAAAATTTCTAAATTTCATATTGATAAACTTGATTAATTCTTAACCTTACTCTAACTGGGATTAGTTATATAAATCTTTTTCTTCAATTTCAAACTATTTAGGGTTATATATAAACATCTTCACTTCATTTCATTTGTTTATATCACATTAATATATATTGTAAGTTCAAATTTGAGTTTCTAAGAGAAGGAAGGATTAAGAATGTTATTCTCCACAGTGGAAACTGGAATCATGTGGGTGCCAAATGAATGTGAACTCAAAAATCCAAAATTTGATTGGAATGTGGTTGGAATTACTTGTTTTTGGTAAAAAGAAAAAGAGAAGAAAGAGAGGAAAAGAAAAACAATAAGACCATTGATAATGATATATGAACCATATTGAAATCACTAAAGACAATTGGTTTTGTAGTTCAAAAATCTAGAATGCATTCAAAATTTTAATTTTACCAATGAATTTTTTTTTTAAAATAATTAATAAGCTTTTTTTTCGAAATGTATAAACACACGTAAAAATATGTAAGATATATACTACAAGAAAATCACAATTTACCGACAGAATTATTTTTGTCTGTAAATTTAGTTAGTTACCGACGGAATACCGATGACATACGAATTATTTTTTTTTTTTTTGCAATTACCGACAATTTACTAACAATTATTTACCGACTATAATTTTTTGTCGCTAAATTAAGCGCCAAAAATGGCGCAAGAAATTACCGACAGATTACTGACAATTTACTAACAATTATTTACCGACAAAAAATTTTCGTCGGTAAATTATTACCAAAAAATTATGAATTTTTTTTTTAATTTACCGACAGAATATTTTTGTCGGTAATTAAAAAAAATAATTTTTTATTAATTACCGACAGAAATATTCCGTCGGTAAAATAAAAAATAAATTTCACTTTTTTGTTAATAATTTACTGACTATATTTTTCAATTACCGACATAAATTTCTGTCGGTAATTAATAAAAAATTATTTTTTATTAATTACCGACAGAAATTTTCGTCGGTAATTAATAAAAAAATATTTTTTTATTAATTACCGACAAAAATATTCCGTCGGTAAATTAAAAAAAAATAAAATTTCATAATTTTTTGGTAATAATTTACCGACTATTTTGTATTTAATTACCGATAGAAATTTTTATCGGTAATTAATAAAAAATAATTTTTTATTAATTACCGACAAAAATATTTCGTTGGTAAATTAAAAAAATAAAATTTCATAATTTTTTGGTAATAATTTACCGACTATTTTGTATTAAATTACCGACAGTATATTTTTATCGGTAATTAATAAAAAATTATTTACTGTCTGTAAATTAAAAAAATAAAATTTCATAATTTTTTGGTAATAATTTACTGACTATTTTGTATTCAATTACCAACAGCAATTTCAGTCGGTAATTTATAAAAATAATTTTTTTATTAATTACCGACAGAAATATTCAGTCGGTAAATTAAAAAAATAAATTTTAGTCGCCAATCTGTCGGTAAATAAAAATTTTGGAGTGAAAATTCCCTCCAAATTTTCACTAAATGTTTTTACAAAAAAAAAAAAATTTACCGACGAAATTTTTTGTCGGTAATCCATCGGTAAATGAAAATTGGGCGGAAAATTTCCCTCCAAATTTTCACCATTATTTTTTGAAAAAAAAAATTAATCACCGACGGAATTTTTATCGGTAAATGAAATTTTGGAGGGAAATTTACCGACAAAAATATGTCGGTAAACTGTCGGTAAATCACGTAAAAAAAAGTATAAAAGGTATTTTCCTCTCTTTCTCATCATTTTTCTTCACATTCTAATTTCTCTTTCTCATTTCTATTTTTTTCTCACACTTTTTCTCTCCATTCCTCACAAAAAAAAAATTCTTTTTCTTTATTTCTCTTTTAATTACTTCATTTTCTTTTCATCATTTAATACTTCTTTTCATTTTTTTCTTAATACTCTTTCTTTTTTTATTTTTTATTTTTTTCCTATTTTACTTCTTAAATTTTAAACCCTTCAATATATAAAATGTATTAATTTTTTTTCTTTCTTTCTTATATTTTTTCATGAATTATTTTATTTTTTTTCATCATTTTCTTTTTCATTTTCTCATTTAATACTCTTATACTCTTTCTATATTATTCTCTTTTTTTTTTTTTTTAACTTCTTAAATTCCAAACCCTTCAATAGAAAAAATATATTAACTTAATTTATTCCAATTTTTTTAAATTTATACTTTCTTTATTTTATACTTTGTTATTTATATTTCTTATATTTTTATATTTAATAAATTATATTTTTATATTAAATGAAAAAAATTTAATAAATTTTTATCTTAAATTTAATTTTTAATTAATTTTTTTATGCTTATTAATTTTATTTTATAATTTAGTAAACTATAAAATAAATTGAGTAAATTAATTATCTTACTAAATTTTTTATTTATCTCTCTCTTTTTTTAGGTTCATTTTATTCTTTTTAGTTTTGATATAATATTATTTTTTTTTTATTTTAGCCATTTTGAATATTTTTTAGGCTTCCTAATTTATATTATAATTTCTTTTTCTTTATTTTCATTTTCATCCTAAAAATTTTTAATTGTTAAATTATTATTTTTATTTTTTAAAAAAATAATTTTACCGACAGATTACTGATAAAATATTTTATTTTTTTAAAAAATATTTATTTAAAATTTACTGACAAATTACCGATAATTTTTTTTAAAAAAATATTAGCAATTTACTTACAGAATTCAAAATTGTCGATAATTACCGACGGATATTTAGTCGGTAAATTGATTCCCGACAAATAATGTAAATTTTTACCGACAAAATAAAAATAATTTACCGACTAAATTTCAGTCGGTAATTACCAAAAATTTAGAATTTTTGTCGGTAAATTGTGTTACCGACAAGTTTAATACCGACTAAATTTTTTAGTCGGTACACTATTTTACCGACAAAAATTATAAAATTACTGACAAAAATTTCTGTCGATAAATTGCGTTTTTTTTTGTAGTGTAATGGGCATGTAATTCGGAAGTCACGGAATTATAGCTCCACGGTCATTATGGTCTTAACAGTATTAATATATGAACTTTTTGTCTGTATGTTTTGTATATATATGTAAATATTTGAAAGTCTGTGTTATATGGACAATAATAGTACAAATGAATTATAAGTATGATATTAACTGAATCAAACTAGAAATTGTTAAGTAATTACATAGTATATGTTAAGTATACCTTTGGTATACTTTTGGTATATTTTTAGTATATGTTGAGTATCTAATACTGTCATTCAGGCTATGATTCTGGGTATTAGTTTATATTTGTATTATATAATTTAGTATATCAATAAGGGGTTCTAAGGGTTTAGGTGACTTTATGTCTCCCTATGCCTTAGGACCGTCACACTCCAAGGGTGAGGTGTGACAAAGGCGGTATCAGAGCATAAGTTTAGTCTAGTATAGACTATACACATATATGTAAGAGTTGTATTAAATAAGATGTACCATGGAGCATAGGATTCCTAATTGTCTTTTAAGTCATCGTTAAGATAGTTCTGCTTTAACGACATATATGTTTGCTTATTTCCTTCAAATGGTTATATGTATAAGTATATTATGAAATTAAATGTTATTGTGCGATTGCTTATAGCTATTATTGTTGTGTTGTACTAATTATGTTGTGTAGATGCCGCCAAAAAGAAAACAAGCATTAGATAGAATGATGTTTGATTCACATTCTAGTTCAGGAGAGAGAGAGTGGGGCATGGATCCTATAGAAGAAAAAGAACCTTAGTGGGTTTTCAAATTGAAGAGGAGAGTGAGACAATTAGAAGAGGAACAAATGGTTCTTAGAGAAGAAAATGTGGACTTAAAGAGACAAAATATAGCATTGTGGAAGAGATATCATAAAGTGAAGGGTGATATGTTATGGCTTAGAAGACAGTATGAGAGATGGTGGGAGATTATTATAGGAGGTTCGAGTAGGAATATCTTTAGACCTTTTCCATATGTATGTATGGCTTGTGGGGGAGAGGGTCACCCTACTAAAGATTGTCCCACCAGATATCAGTATACCCCATTGACTTTAAGATCTACTACTCACATGAATAAGGGAGTTGCTAGGAGTGGTAATGAGAGTGATCATGATCAACAGGATCGAGATATGGATGGTGCTGCTGCTCCGTAGGATGAGGAGTGTTCAGATATGTGATATATGTATATATGTACATGTGTGTATGTGAAATAGCTAATGTAGATATTAATTGAGTAGTGAAATGTTAGATATGAATATATGTATAATTAGAAGAAGAATGCTTAACTATAAGTAGAATATTATATGTGAAAAGTGTTAATGTGAATAAAATAGGTTAACTTTGGGGCTAACTGGCAATGCCAAAGGATCTTTTGTAGTTGTAAACTCATGGTTGTATCCAAAAATGTTGACATATGTATAAAAAATGAAAAATGTTAGTTATGTTAAAGGACGACTTGTGAAATTATATGTAACATAGATTGTGTAATTTGATTAATGTGAAACTAAACTAATAAATTGTTCATATCTAAATGTGATTCAATTGTGGATATATGATTAATTGTATACACGTGAAATGAATTAACCTAGAAATAATGTGAATAGTTGTATGAAATAATTGAGATAGTTGAATTAAAATCTTTGAATTGTTTACAATATAGATGCCGCCTCGTATGAGGAGCACGAATCTCATGATGAAAGTGAGAGTGTTGCTCATGATGTAACATCTAATGTTGCATCTGTTCGCGATGAAGGTCGAGAACCATATTGTTCAAGACAACACACATAAGGTAGTTGAGGATAGGAACAACTTAAAGATATGGATGCAATGAAATGGGAAATCTGAGAACTAAGGAGGGAACTTGTAGAATTAAGGAAACAATAGTAAAAAGTACCACCACCTCCAGTAGTGGCCCCACCTATTCCTCGAAATGAGGGATTACCTCCTCGACCACCATGACCACCCTATAGGGTACAAAAAAGGATGTTACCCGACGAGGGAATTACAGTTAATGGATTCAAAAAGATGAATCCTCCCAAATTTAACGGAGAAGAGAGGGAGGATCCACAAGAGTTTTTGGATGAACTCAATAAAATTGCTCAGTGATTAACCTACTCGGATGAAAAAGTAATTGATCTAGTAAGAATATAGTTGAAGAAAGATGCTTGGGAATGGTTTTAAAGGAACATAGAAGATAGATTATATGGAGATGAACCACCTTTATAGGCAAAGTTTAAACATGAGTTTTTAGATGAGTATTTGACTGAGGGAGAAAGATAGAATCGTGCCCTTCAATTTGAGCAACTTAAACAAAAGTCTGGCATGTCTGTGGCTGATAATGCCAAAGAGTTTGAGAGATTGAGCAAGTACGTTCCACACGTAGTGCCAACTGAAGCGAGCAGAGTGGATCAATTCTGAAGAGGATTAATTACCCCACTCTACAATGTGCTGATTATGAGCGATTTTCCCACTATGGCTAAACTAATCGATAGCGCTAAGCTCATGGAAGCCCGACACAAGGCTAAAAAGGCAAAATGAGCTGAGAGAGACTAGAAACACAAGAATAAGAATAAATGGCAGAGTAGTCAACAGAAAGGAAACTACTCACAGAATAAAAGGCAAGAAAGAACCATTACAGCTTCTACTCTGTACCTATCCCACAGAGGAAATCAGATTTGTGCTCAATCGGGAAATGTATCTATGGCTTCCACATCGGGAAATACTAGAGTTTATTGATATGAACAACAAAGGCATACTATAAATAATGTGGAAGGAAACATGGGGGAGTATACAGAGGAACTATAGGAGCTTGTTTAAGTTGTTGAGAGATGGGACATTTCATAAAAGATTGCCCAAATAAAGGAGATCAAAGAGCTACATCTGCAGCATCTCAACCTACTATACAAATGAATTGTACTGAAAATTGGGGGCAAGGAGGAAGAAACAGAGGACAAGGGCAAGCCTCTAGTGCTGTTTGAACATTGGAAGGAAAAGATAGAGGAATAATATACACACTAAATCAATAAGATGCCCGTGCCTCGAACACTGCTGTTACAGGTACAATACCTATCCAGTCTTCTGTTGTAAGATGTTTGTTTGATTCTGGGGCAACCCATTCTTTCATCCCTATATGCTTTACAAAGAAACTAAATAGAACTAAAGAGATGATGCATGAACCTTTAGTTATCACTACACCTTTAGGTGAGACTATAGAAATTAATCAGGCATATAGAGATTGTATAGTAGAAATTGAGGGTAGGTATTTTCTTGTGAATTGATAGAACTAGATGTTCTAGAATTTGATGTTATATTGGAGATGGACTGGTTATCTAAACATAGTGCTCATATAGATTATAGAGAGAAAAGAATTGGATTCAAAGAGATTGATGGTGGTGAATTTATTTATTAAGGTGATCTATCAATGAATTTTATTTCTGTCATTGGAGCAAAAAGATTGCTTAGAAAGGGGTGCCGACCATTTTGTCATGACCCGACCCAGCTACCGAGTCGCGACGGTCCTAGGGCATGGGTAGGCATAAGGCCACCGAAAACCCGTAGAACCCGATACTAATCTAACCAAGCATGCATATACGATTCCCAGATCAGAACCCCAAACACATTACTATACAATCCACATCCATTCATTAAAGGAATTCCATTAATACGATAAAGTAATATGCCATATATTACAAATCCCAAATTGGATTTACATAATTCAACCATACTATATACAATATCACAATAACCATGGAACTCTAGACTTATACTCATGGAGATACATATTCATTGTGACATATCCAAAATGACAAAAATAAAAGAAAGGACGGAGTAACCCCCAAACGAGAAGATGTAGCTTGAGTTTTACCTCGTCTCAACCTCTATAGCACCTGAAAAAAATAAACAACAATGGGGTGAGATATAAAATCTCAGTGAATACACAATGACAATATGTTATG
Organism: Vernicia montana; assembly: GCA_949750685.1. Classification (NCBI taxonomy): domain Eukaryota; kingdom Viridiplantae; phylum Streptophyta; class Magnoliopsida; order Malpighiales; family Euphorbiaceae; genus Vernicia; species Vernicia montana. The sequence continues at coordinate 25 of CATKHJ010271661.1, read as the reverse complement.
CCGGCTAGATATCAAATAATGTAAG
>CATKHJ010271550.1:0-26556 GCA_949750685.1 Vernicia montana | reverse complement strand
TTTCTTCAAATCAATCACTATTTTTCTCTCTTATATTGATTTCAACTTTTGTTTCTTCTTGAATTGATTTTGATTCGATCAAGTGCTTGTTCAACAATTTTGACATTCGTTTATTTTGCTTCGAGGTTGATGAAGCTTCTGTGTTAAGCATCTGTTTAATCTCGTTCTTCAATCAGATTGTTTCCTTGAATTGATTTGTTGGTTTCTTTGCAATTTGCCCCAATTAAACTCTTTTGGTTTCATTCAAATGGATAGTTATGATTCTTTGATTCAGATTTCATTCAGATTCTTGATTCTTTTGGTTTCATGGATAGTTTTGTCTCTTCTTGATTCATTGAATTTTCTTGATAATCTTTGATTCTAGTTTACAATCAATTCTTGGTTCTTGATTAAAATTCTCTGCATATTCAATTTCCAATAGCATTGTTTCTTCTTGCCGGTTCACATGAATTTCAATTTGATCTTCCTGATTGAGTTTCCTTTTGCACTTCTTCCAAAATCGTTGTCTCCTTTTTCTGTGAGTAGGATTTTTGGGAAAATTCAGTTCAGTTTTCCAGCTATTTGTAATAAGTTCGTTGTGGCATATATTTCCAGAAATAATTTCACTGGTAAAATTGATCATTGCTTTGATGGGTGCTTGAATTTGCAGCATCTTGATTTGAGCTCAAAACAATTTTTTGGTGAGAATTGTAGTTTGGAAGATTTAGACGTGTCAGAAAACAATTTCACTGGTGGGTTGTGGTGGGTTGTCAGGAAAGACCAAGAATTGTAGGAATTTGATCATTTTGAATGTGTAGGGAAACAAACTATTGGGCAAATCCCATCTGAAATAGTCTCGATTTTGAGTCTTGAAGCTTTGTTCTTGGGAAACAACAGTTTTTTTTCTCAGGAGATTTTTGGGAGATGTACATAGGTCCATTATCAGTTTTGGAGGTGATCAAGCTTGAAGTACTTGATTCTTGTGTATAATCAGTTCAATGGTAGCATTCCTCGAGAATATGGAAATTTGACAAGTCTCCAAGCTCTTGATCTTTCCTTCAATAGCCTAACTGGACCTATACCAAGTTCACTTGGAAACTTGCACTCACTCCTGTGATTAATGCTTGCAAAGGAATTTGGAAATTGCAGTAGCTTGTTGTGGTTAAATCTTACCAATAACGAGCTTTCTAGGAATATACCAAATGAACTGGTGAACATAGGCAGAGATCCCACACCAACATTCAAGTCAAACCAGCAGCTGTATGCTCCAGACTGTGTATTTTCACAGTGCTATTTCAAACTGGGCATCCACACCGTGTATGCTCCAGTTTGAGGGGGGCTATTACAGTATAAATTAGCTACTTATTAGTTTGTTAATTAGTTATGAATAGTTAGCTTAAGTTGTTAATGTGTGTATGGTTACAAGTTGGTTACAGTAGGCTTAGTAAGCTGTATATAAACTCACTCTTGTACTCAATTTTGCTTTAATGAGAGAAGCAATGTAGTCTTCAGTTTCTTCACAGTATGTAATTGTTATTGTTTACAGGAAGAATGGAGAGGCGGCCAATGGCTTATTTGAAGCCCACTCAAAATTGGAGTGAGTGTTTTGTGTTCATGCTTACATTTCATATGCACAATGAATTTTCCTCTTCAACAAGTTTGTTAATGAATTTTCCTTTTAGGGTAGAAGGTCATGACAATGTGGAGATCTCTCAGGTATGATTTGATGTATATTATCATCTTTCTCGTAGAGATTATTTAGATTAGATAAGGTTTTTGTTGTTGATGCGGTGAAACAATTAAATTATAGAATTTAGAATTGAAACAACTCTAAATCTGCTTGAAATACACAAGAGTTAGATTGAAACAACCTTTAGCTCTCAATAACACAATAATTCTAATAACACACAAGTAGTTTGATTTAATAATGAAAGATCATTGATAATAAAACAACAATACATGTTTATATAGGCTGCTGGATAGGTGATATACAGCCTGTTAATATAGCTGGAAAACAATAAAAACTGTAAATTAACACAGTTGGGCAGCTTTTTTTGACAGGTTGAACAGTTGCTGGAAAATGGAGAAAAAATATGCAAAACATACCTAACACAACTGAAATACAGCTGGTCAAGCAGCTGTAATAGCAACTTAATTGGACTTGTAATGTGAACTATTGTTGTCCTACATCAGTTGTTTGCATTAATTTTTATGAATGGCGAAGGAAGACAAATATAGGAGAGTGCTAAGATACAAACACACACAACACATATTGGTATATTGAATACTATCATAACTTAAATGACTAGAACTAGCCAATTAGATGATAAGCGCTCACCATATATTAATCACTTATATTATTCATTCTCAATAAATGAGGGATTACTCTTAACACTCCTCCTCAAGTGACAATTGGGAATGGACATCCAATTGTCACTTAGACTAGAAACTAGGCCCGCTGGGACTGGACATCTAGTTTGGGAAACTAGGAAAGAAATTCAAACACTCCTTCTGAAACGCAGCGGCAACACCGGACCGGACTTCTGGGATTGGACATCCAGACGGGAAACTGGGAAATCAATAAACTTGGCCAAACTTGCTCTAATACCATATTAATTTTTATGAATGGGGAAGGAAAATAAATATAGGAGAGTGCTAAGACACAAACACACACAACACATATTGGTATATTGGGTACTATTATAACCTAAATGACTAGAACTAGCTAATTAGATGATAAGCCTTCACTATATATTAACTACTTATATTATTCATTTTCAATCAATGTGGGATTACTCTTAACAGTTTGCTTGTAGGAAAAGTTTCAGCCATCTAATTTTGAATCGGAACCGAAACATAATCACATATGGAAGCTCTTCAAAGAAGCTCAGAAAAGTAAGGGATTATTTTATGCTTTATTTATGTTTAGTTCTGCATGTTTGCTGGTTTAAATTGTAAATTTTTAGGAATTCATGTTGTTTTTTCAACTTTAAAACACATACTGGTGCTTTTTGTGATGGTATTCAGATATTTTATACTTGAACAATCAACGCCTTCTGGCTGTTGAGGAACTCAACAAAGCCAACCAAGAGAAACAGTTGTTGCTTGATAGAATAGACCAATTGGAGGCAGAAAAACAAGCTGGTTTTGGCAAAGGTAATCAATGTTACGTGAAATTTTGCATTCAGTGTACACAATGAATTATGAATGTGGATTTCTATGTAAGTTGTTTGTAGACTAATCAGCAACTGAAGTCAAGTAATTTCTTTTATGGATGTCCTACCTAAACCAGATAAACAATCTTTGTGCTGCGAATTGCTGCTTCGAATTGACTCGATGGTCCTCACTGGCATTATTAACACTGCAGAGGCATCTAGTTTGAGAAAGGCGGTCATGGATTACAAAATTAGTGTAGCTGATATGTTCTTTGAAAAGGTGCAGAAAAGTGATGCTGAGCTTCTGGCAGAACTTCGCCACTTCTCATATGGAAGCAAAAAGTAAATTGAATTTAAGGAAATAACTGCTTTTCTGTTCCCTGTACACTTATGAATAAAATACTGGACTATCATGCAGAGTAGCTCAATACTGAAACCTAACTGTATCTAAATTATCATCAGGATGTTTTTTTTTTTTTTTCTAAATTAGAATAAGTAGCTATTATTGACACAATCACATACTGACTTTTGCAAACACCCATGCCCCCCTCCCTTTCCTTCCCCCCAACACACACACACTCACAATAGAGACATAATTGTGTATCTACAAAGTTAGATGCTATTGTATGTAGTTGTGGTTGCAGTTATTGGGCATGATTTGCAACTGAATTTCTTTTTCTTTCCCTTCCAAAAAAGTAGGGGCAACATGCTGAATCTGTGTGAATTGTAGAGTCTGAATGTATGGACATGCAGAAAGTTGTCTATTAAATTTTAATGCAATTCACTGTTTTTGGACCCTTGTCCCCTTTTATCTCACTAGTTCCTCTCTATTGACAAATCATGTTAACTATCAATTTCAGGAGTGGTTTTCACATTGTCCATATTTGTACTGAAATGGCACCAGTGGTAGAGGTTGGATCCTTGGCATCATATGTGACAGGATTATCATGTGCACTACAGAAAAAGGGCCACTTGGTAGAGGTTATTCTGCCAAAGTAATGAATGCACCTCATCTTTTATACTTTACATTTAATTGGTTTGCTTGTGAAGGGCATTTATCTTGAACTGTTATAGAGATGTATGATGTATCTCCCTATGAAAAGTGTAGGATGATCTTTCAAATTTCATTTAGGATAATTTCATCTACTTTTCTCCTCTGCCATTAATTTTGTGCAAATAACCCCAAAAATGTATTATTTATTTGAATGGAGGATTTATATGTATATGCACAATTGGGTTGAATATTTCACAACACAATTCTCGTTTATTTTTTTGGTTCACAAAGTGAAATTTTTTTATCGTATATCAGCCATTATCAATGTTTTCAAAAGTTTTCATGTCCAAAATATTGCATAAGTGTCTGCTCATTTAGGCTGCAAGACAGATCATTTTGACTTTCATGTAGGCTAATTGCATCCAGCTGAAGTTAATACAGTTGATTTATGTTAAAAACGAAATTATCCCCTAGCTACAAGTTTACTAAATATTTTGCAGGCATGTGATTATTAGTTCCCTATCAAATTGTGTTTCTGGTTTGCAATTCTAGTTCACCACAGCAAATTGTCAACAACTTTTAGAAAGTGCTAATATGCTTCATTGCTTGGCATTTTGTTATTGAAGCTTAGTATGAAGATGTGTTTGCATAAGAGCGTATTATACATCTTTCAAGTTAATGTATAATTCCATTTGTTGTTCATCAATGTACTTGATTCTGCACTAACAAAACTACCCTCTATGCACTGTGAGTTCGGGGTGCGGGTGGGGGTGGGTGGGGGGGCATTGCACAATTTTAATCTCAATGAGATATTAGACTATTCATTATGGGTAGAAAATTTTATCGGCCAAAACTGACATGATGGACATTCTTTCTGTTTCTCTCTTCCCCTTTACTGAACATGTGCATTAATTCATAGTAGATTGTGCCATGAAAAGTTTTTTCAAACATTTTCTGTTTGATGTGTTACTTGATCACAAGTTAGATTGCAAACCTTAAATTCGAAATTCATTATGCTGAAGGAGTCTACTTTATGAACAGGTATGCATGTTTGAACCTCAATGGAATTCAAGGGCTGCGAGAAATTGAGGTGGAGTCTTATTCATATTTTAATGGTCAATTGCATGGAAACAAAATTTGGACTGGGTGAGTTTTGATTGCTTCTTTAATACTAAAGATTAAGTTGGGTTCTTGTCCATTATTGAGTTCATTTTAGTTTGTAGTTGCTATGGATAAAAATTATTCGAAGGTTAGTGATTGCATATACTATTAAAGCTGTTTTATTGATACTATTGTTAATGATCATCATCCAGGATTGTCAATGGCATAGGTGTGACTTTTATTCAACCTTTGACCTACTCATCTTTTTTTAACCGCAAGAAGGTATATGGCTACTCAGATGACTTTGAACGGTGAGTTCTAGGACCTTTTTCCCAAATTTTTTGGTTTGCCATTCATTTTTTAATTCTTCATGCTTGTTTCCTGGGTGAATCCCATGGTAGAGCTGAGAAACTTTAGGTTCAACATAACAAAATTTGACCAAGAGTTACAGTGTTAATGAATGTTAAGCAAAGAAGTAAAAAAGCAATTTAATATAGCTTTTTTTTTTCAAAACCCAGCATCAGCCTTCAAATAATGAATGGAAAAAAAAATTCAATTTAGTGTAGCTTTGGGTTAAAAAATCTAGTATTACCTTTCCAGCTGAATGAATAATTTGGTACAGAGATAGAGAGGATTCTATGCTTGTTAATATTGCTCACCATAGTGCAAGAGGGCTTTTTTTTTTTTCCCCCATATTTATTATAAAGACGGACTGGAGTAGACCTTCTAGTTAATTTCCAGGAACAGTGTTAGGTGCTTCAACTGTGGGTATAACAATTTGTTTGTGGTTTTCCAACGGATGCTTTCAGGTTCACCTATTTTTCTCGTGCTTCATTGGATTATATGACAAAAGCTGGAAAGCGGCCTGATTTGTTGCACATACACAACTGGCAGACTGCTATTGTTGGACCACTTTTCTGGGATATTTTTGTTAAACAGGTGAAAGTTGAACCACCACTCCCCTCTCTCTCTTTCTTTTATCTTAATGAACCATTTAAATTGGTTTAAAGCTGTTTACCTGAGTTATATTGGCATTTTAGGTTTTCTGTGGGAGGTGGCCTCTCCTTAGAATGGAAATAGAGAGTGGGACTCTGGGGCAGGGTTTTAAATAATGGAATTGGAAACAATAATGGAATCGGAAATGGTGTCGTGGAATTGGATTGAATTGTTCCAAGTCTGCTGCTGCTACCTTGAATATTTTGCAGTCATTAGCAAAATCTCTCAAATAAACAATAAATGAGAATTTAATAAAATATACTTAAAAATAATTTAATGAAAATATGCAATATATTAAATTAATAATTGGACAAAACATGAGAAACAGTTGTTTCTCATGTTTCACGTACCTTTTCTGGGTGATTGGTGATTCACCTGTAGAGAAACAGAAAACAACATAATGTTGGGCTAACTTCTCTTACAAAATGGCCGAAATGTTACGAAACTGCAACTATTTAAAACCCTGCTCTGAGGTAGTAGATTTAGTTTCCTGAGTGCTTAAATATAATTACCTAACACAAATATTTAGGCATCTTCAATTTTTTTTCCTTGATTTGTATTTGATTTAACTTGCATGTATGCATATTATTTGCCACCCTTGTTATGAGGAAAAATGATACCTCTTGCAACTTGGGGTTCATGTGAGAAAAATGTGAGCTCTGGGAATGGCCAGAAAATATTTGCTGCTTGTTTTACTGAACAAGGTCTTTTTATCAAGTATAGAGATTCCAGTGGATTTATGTTTGAACGCTTGAACTGCAGGCTGAACCAAGAAAGCCATCTGAACATGGTTGATAACTACAATGTTCAATATTTGAACCCTTTGTTTCTTGAACACTGAAAACTGGTTTCTATGATAGTATTTCTTTTGGTTTAGGGTGAGAAAGGGCTGACTTGTTTATGAGTGTTGTATTACATTAGATAATGGATGTCTCTTACTGCATGTTCTTATTTTACACAGGTATTTATTTCTTTTTCTATTACTTCTGACAATTGATCAGAAGCAAAATAAATATGATTGTCATAACTTCTTGTTTATACATACAGGGGTTTGAAGGTACCAGAATATTGTTGACATGTCATGACTTTGATTCACAGGTAGTTTTCTGTCCTTTCATTCTTGCTTCAAGTTCCAATTATCCTTTCTATGTAGCACTGTATAATATGCTGTATAATATTTTAGTGCCTTGAGCAACCTGATAAGGTAGAACTTTGTGGACTTGATCCTGGTAGACTTCACCGTCCTGATCGCTTGCAAGATAATGCTAAGATAGGTTTTGTCAATATTCTAAAGGTAAAACATTTTCGATTATTTTTATCGCTTTCTGCCTTCTGTCTTGTCTCAGTAAATGGGTCATTGTCCTCTATTTAGCCAACAATTCCACTCTATGTATTTGGTAAAGTTCTGAGTATGGATTGCATTGTTGGTTTTACTCCTAACATGATTGACCATTTCACAAGGGTGTCATTTGTGTCATATCTTTGGTTGACCTTTCATATTGGGCACTTGTACATTTATTTGCTACATGTCAATGAACAAACAAGCATGCATATTATGATAATTGAATGGAAGCATTGTTGAATGGTCAGAGTATAATCCTTATATATGATAATAGCATAGTGGTTTAAATGACTTTTGGTACGGTCTAATACAGTATATAAGGCTCATCATCTACTATCTTAACTTTTAGGTTGGGTACTCTATCATGGTATTGAAACCTTTCACTATAAACTATTATTTAGTAATTTGTTATTGGGTTGTTTGCCTGCATGCTATATTGCTATGCCTGTTTATCAGTAGCATGTGAGTTTGTTTTTCTTTATTTGGTTGCAATAAAAAGTCCTGAACTTTTTCCCAATTTGCAATTAGGCATGTACTTATAAAATAATCAATTTTAGTCCATATTTTAGTTATTGGGTGCAATTGTGGCTAGGCCACCAGATTTGGACCATAATTTACTTATAGGCTACAATCACAGCCAGTTAATAGAAATTCATTCAATCATATGTGAAACTAATTTCCAATCTTGCCATTATATAAGGATATATAAATAGACAGATGGATTTATCAATAGTGGGTCACCAAATCTATTGGCATTTGTGCTAATTTTGCCTTTGTAAGTTAATTCTACTTGTAATTAAATGAGTTCTAGTGGCCTGGCCACAAATACACTCAATAACTAAAATATGGCCTAAAATTGATTATATTATAGGTACAGGCCATAATTGCTAACTGGGAAAAAGTTTGGGCATTGTTTTGGTGATTAACCCTGTTTTCAGAATTGTCTAGATTATGATTAATATCAATCATCTAAAGGAAGGCCAACTTTCAAGAGCAAAGACATAGTTACGATGCCAGAAAATATTAGACGATGAGCATGGGCAGAACTACCTTATAGCATGAGGGATCTAAAGTTAGGATAGTTTACGAAGAACTTAACAATGGCCCCATAGTATTTTTTATATTTTGCCTTCTCATTTCAATTATCTTTTATTCATATCTGTATCATTATCTCTTTAGTTCATCCATTAATTGACATACAAAATCCTAATTTATTCTGCTCTTATTCCTTTTCCCATCTGGCATTACTTGAATACTTTATGTGCTACAATATTTTCAGGGTGGAATTGTATACTCTAACAAAGTTGCGATAGTGTCATCCATACATTCAAAAGGCAGAATTATTCGTAGTTTGGGTCATGGATTAGAACCTACGTTATCCATTCACAGGTAAGTTTTGCAACTGTCCCTTTATGCTTCCTTGTCGTGTTTTTCCTCTGCCATACAAACTGAAATCAAGCAGAAATTTCTAACTGCAATAAGTTGATTGGATCATAATGCTGCATTTTGTTCTTGTAAATAAATGGATGCTTTTTGAGAACATTTCCTGTGAAGAATATGTTTTTGGTTTTTGATCCTTTCTAGTTTTTGGTTTAATAAATTCTCTCCCACTCTTGATTATAGGGACAAGTTGCTTGTTACTCCTTGTGGATTTGACAACTCCATATGGGATCCTTCCACAGATAAATTTCTTCCCCATAATTATAGCAAAGATGACATGAAGGGGAAAGCTGTTTGCAAAGTTGCATTGCAGCAACGCCTGGGTTTATCCCAAAACTCTTCTACTGCTATTGTAAGTGTTGCATACAGGATCTTGAATGTTTTGAATTTTTGTAGTTATGAAAATTAAATGAATACAAATCATAAACTCTGTAATGTGGCTTGGGAGTATGCTGTCAAGAAAACGCACTCATCTGTTGGTATCTTATGTTCATACAAATTTTTAGCATCTTGGGTACCTTTTTGTTAATAAGTTATTATATGCTAGAAATAATTGATCTAGCAGCAATAGAAATTCAGTATTTGCCTCTTACAGCATTTGTACGGTACTAGCATATTTATTGTGTACATGTTTGTGTTTGTGATATGCTTGATAATGGTTATCAAACAAGATGAGGTGGATTAAATGTGGACAACTAAAAAGTGGGACCAATTGGAGTAGAGACTGCTAAGACAGTTGGAGAAACTCCTGAGATAGATGACGTAACTGACATGATTGGGGTTCAATGGTTGCTTAGATGGGCAGGGTGACTCAGGAATGAATGATAATGGTAAAATCCCAAGAAATATTTTAAGTTGCAACTTCAGGAATGTATTAAGAATAAGTTCATCAGCGATTGGTCATGTAATTCCTTATTATTGTCCCAGGATACTATTTGTATTAGGGAAGTTGGGTGCCCTGAGGACTCTATGGGATGAGCACATTAATCATGGGACAGTTGTCTTAGCATGGGTCAGCGCATCAGATAAGTCCATTGCTATGCGATATGACATGTAGTGGTTTTCAGTTGAGTGCCTATGATATGTACAACATTGCATGATCTATGCTTACAAGAATTTTAAGGTCTTCTGCATTACAGAACCTCATTAGCCCTTGGTTTCCATTTGCCAATGTGACACGATGATATGTCACGGCCATACAGTTCGTTCGACTTCCACTGTCCTGCCATTTTACACCAGCAAGCATGCAGTATCTTTCAGAATGGAGCTTGGGCTCTCAACCAGTCCTGAGGAGGCAAATCATAAGGCTTTGAGAGGCCTTTGATTTTTCTCAAACAAAGTGCTATGAAATCAAAATATAGCAGTCTTGTATGATTAGTGACTGTGAATGGGTTCCTAGCCCATTAGTTTGTATCTGGGTGCGGTGCACACATATACCTGGTATTCCTTCTTAGGCCTAATTGATCTAACAATCTCTGTTGTGGCATGAAATTTGTCACAAATGGAACTTCTCTTAGGACCAATGGTGAGAAAAATGGGCCAAAATATGATTACTATTGCAGCTTGATAGACACCTTAAGGCTTAATGAGACCTAAATTCTGGTGATAAATTTAATGCTTCAGCAGCTCATTTTTCCATGTCCTTATTGTGATGAGAGTGAAGGGATTAACTTCATTAAATGATAGTGTAAGTGTATTTAACTGTTTCAGTTTGTCCCATGAAACGTATAGCTTCCCTGCAATAGTAAAATGTGCCTATCGTTTTTCTTGAAGCTGATTGTTGCTTTGCTTAATGGTTTGGTACATATTGATGTTTTTAACTTCAGCATCTTCAAGGGCTGTCAAGCAGAACTTATCTCGAACTAAATATATTCATTTAAGGAAAACAAGAAAGTCATTTTAAAGGCTATCGAGTGTGATAAAATTCTTGTATTGTATCACATATATAGCACCTTCATCTTTTTATTTTTGTTTTTCATGGCCTGAATAATACCGTGAAAATGATATTTGTCAGGTAGGATGCATCTTCTCAGAATTATCAGATTTTGATCTGGATAACTTGAAGTCAGTTATTTGGAATGCTGCCAGGAACACTGTCCAGGTTCTTACTTCTATGAGGATCATGTATTTCTGTTTCAGAAAATGCAAAGCTTAGTGCTAGATATTACAGAAACTCCTTACTGGCTGATGTGAATCATGGGATGCGGGTACCTCAGAAAGTAAAATGAACAATAATTCTCAATTTTCATTGGTAGACATATTAGTCAGTTCAGACTTTCTGTAAATTTGTGATGTTTTCGTTTTTAACTTTCACTCCTGCATAAGATTTTGCACAAATTTGATTTGTTCAGTGATTTTCCACAGTTTATCTTTATGGGAAGCAAAATACCAAGTGAAAATAGGGCACTAGAATCTCTTCAGAAAGAGCTCCAGGTACGGGGTAACAGCATAACTTTATTATTATTATTATTTTGATAAGGAAATAAACTTTATTAAGAAAATAGGCATAGCAGCCTCTTCAATGATATCTGGCAACAAATTATAACTATGCATAAACAAGGAAAAGCATCTTTGGACATACTTTTTCTTTTAATTTTTTTTTTAAAGTTCCCACCTCATTCATTCTGAATGCAAATTGTAGTTAAAAGTTTAGGTTCTTAAGTTGCTGAATTCTTTATTTACTTCTTTTATATCATATTAACTGCTAACTAGTTTTTGTCCAAGTTCTAATACTTTGCTCCTTGGTTTCTCCTATGTCCACAGGGTGAAAGTATGAGATTCGTAAGCAAATATGATGAAGCTCTATCACATCTGATCTTTGCAGGATCCGACATCATATTATGCCAATCTTTTCATGATCCTTTGCTCCAAGTGCCAGTAAGTTGAATATAATGTTTTTGTCAAAATGAAATCTCCATCTCATCCAACCAAGCAACATTTTTTACTTTTTATCTAGAACTAGAAGTTTCTTGTTCTCCCTTCAATTGGATGGTTAAAGAAAATCAAGCTATCACTCGTATGAAATGAAAGTTTGGGAAAGCCCGAAGAACCACAGTGGCATGGCCCCATAAACATGTGCCTAAAAATAGATAGACCTCACATTCTCATGTCTACATGAGTGCCTAAATTTTTTGGATTTTCTATTTGAATACTGGGACCTATTTTTTTCTACAATTAAGTTTTGAACAGGAAAAATATTTGCAATCAAGTGTCACTTTTCCATTGGATTTACCAGGATGGATTAAAACAATATAAAAATGTCTTGACAGTGCCACAAATCATAAAAAACAAAATCATTAGCCACTCACATTATCCCCACACATGCTCAGGATCATAAAGAGAAATTTGAAATTTTTTTAAAAATCTGCAGTGAAAAAACCATTTTAACTTCATTTTAAACCAGTCAAAGAAAGTTTATAGGATTAAGAAAAAAAAATTGGGATTTGGTTTAAAGAGAAAGAAGTCTAGAGGGAGACACAAAGAATGAGGTTGGGGAGAGGAGAAATGGGGCAGAGCTGTCTTGTGAGGGACACATGATTTTTTCCTTTTCCTTTTTTTTTTTTTTTTTGAATAAAGTGGTAAGCTTGTTTGTTCGCATGGCAAGAAAAGCCAAGTTTTATATTATTTTAATCCATCATTGCTCTTCTTAAGTTCTAAGGCACTTTATTGCAATTTTTTCCCCCTTTTTGCACTCAATTGCACAAAACAAATTTCAGGTACTCAAAATATAAAATTCTGAAAAGTTTATACACAAAATGTTATTATCCCTTTGCATTAAGTTTTTGCATAGGACATATGCATGACAAGTAGTTACAAAACAACATGTGGGCATAAGTTCAAACCCTATGCCTTGCTGCTAGGATTGGCTAGAACATCTATGCGAGAGTGGGAATAATCGTATGAACCCATTAATATTAAAATCACCTTCTAGTGTGACTTTTTCTTGCACTATTTTGTTTGTTTTTGTTGTTTCCACGAGAAGATGAGCTTTTGACAATTTATCCATTGGTGGTTACTAATAAATTAATGTTTACTTTGTAAAAAACTGTGTAACCGTAGATCTTCCAAATTTAGAAAAATATGGCCAACTTTAATATACAATCTATTAAATGGGCCAAAATACTTAATCCTAACATGACATGTTTATCAAGCATGTTACAAGACATGGATCAAGTAACATGTTTAACATTTAGGTCATGTTGGATCTCTTACATGAGTTACATGACACTATATATATGTTTCACAATCAGTTTATAAATATTGACATGCTTAATATTTGACAAGATTTAACACATTTACATGAGTAATATAGACAAATAGTAGCTTCAGATTTCAGTCTAACTCATAATTATCATGTTTATGGAATGATGGTAAGAGAAAAAAAAATAACCATCAACATTCAAATTTACTTCCAAAAAAGAAAGAAAAAAGAAAAAGCACAACTGAAAAGTCCCCACGAAAAATCCATGAACATTCACTGATTATCTAAATCCTCATAATACATTCATTACGCATGTAGATTATAGAGTCTTATTTGTTTGCTTTCCTATTGAAGTATTGAACAAAACATTCCTTATTTTTAATGTAATTCTAGAAAAACTAGATTCCTTTTATCATAAGGTAAAAAATTGCTTTTGTGTGTGTGTTAAACAAGTCTAAATTTGTTAAATGAGTCGTGTTATGGGTTGACACCAACCCATTTAATTAAATGGGTAATTATTGTGGCTCATTTTAGGTGGATCAACCTGTTTATTGGATTTTTTTTCTAGGTTCTTAATTGAGTTCCATTAATGATCCAAATCCAATTATACCAACCCCATACTTGTCATCTGAAGTGTAAATGATCCACATAAAAAAAAAAAAATGATAGCCTAGGCCTATGGGAGCATTTTTGCTTTGTAATTAACTATAGGAAAAACACATTTGAAACCCCCTTTGATATTAAGCCCATGTACATTAATTTAGTGACATTGAATCCATGCACTTTTATTAAAATCAACATTGCACTCTTATTTATTAAAAGAGTAAACTACCGTTAACTGTACATTTTTAATAAGGGAAAATGCATCTTAAGGCCCTTTTACTTTGTTCGTTTTTAGCATTAAGCTCATGTATATTGATTTGGTAACATTAAACCCTTACACTTTTATTAAAATCAATTTTACACTCTTATTTGATAGAAGAGTAAACTAATTGTTAACAGTTTATTTTTAATATTAAAAATAAAAAAAAATAAAACTATAATAAATTATAAGAAATGTTCATATGGATCAACACTCAAAATCAATATTATGAAAATGAAGAATTTAAAAAAAAAATAAAAGAGAAACAAAAAATTAGAACAATACATCATATTTCTAATTTTTAACACAAAAAACACTCAATTCCTCCCATACTTTGATGAGGTCGTCGGAGACTAAGGAACATGGTGATGGTTTTCGTTGTCTATGGATGGTTGAAGGCAAAGCAACCGTGCTCTCTCTCTCTCTCTTCACGAGCTTCTTTGCTCATTTTTTTTTTTAATTTTCATCTATTTTTTTCATTTTTATTCTCTTTTTTTTTTCCTAAAAAAAATACTAGCTCAACATATCTTTTAACTATGCATACACTTTTCACGACGCATGTTGAGTACTGGCCTAATATTTGTTAAATAAGGGTGCAATGTTGACTTTAATAAAAGTACTGGGGCTCAATGTCAACAAATCAATGCACATTGGCTTAATGTTAAAATAAAGTACAAGGGTTTTATGATGCCTTTTTTTCTTATTAACTCAATATATTTTTTTCACTTTACACGCACATCTTACGGCGTGTGTTAAGCACCGTCTTAACGTTTGCTAAATAAAGAGTGCAATGTTGACTTTAACAAAAGTACATGGGCTCAATGTCACCAAATGAACCTATGTGGTCTTAATGTCAAAATGGGGCCAAGTACAGGGGCTTTAGGATGCCTTTTTCCTTAACTATAATATTAATCTTTTCTCAGTGCTGCCATTCATGTTCTATATTTCCAATCTCTTCCTCTTTTATTGCCCTTGATTTTCATATAATCATATTACGTCTTCTCTCAGCTCAGGTTGCAATACTCCTCTTCATTGAAATCTTCTAACTTCTCTTGCTACAATTTTACATTTTCATCTAATGATTCAAATCTGTACCAACTTAAAGTTCCACAGTATTTGTCCTTCACATTTGACCACTAACTGAAGACATGAATGAATGTATCTACATTCTAAAGATGCTTTCTCGCTTGTAATTTATTTGGGTAATCTAAAATGTAGCTCAAAGCTTTGAAATATGGAGCAGCTCCAGTTGCAGTGACATCTAATGAGAGTATATTCAGGTAACTGTATCTTGCAGAGATTCCTAAGGAGCATATTCTTCGTTTGTTTTTTTCCCCCTCTTATTGAATACAACACAAGAATGACTTGTATCTTTGGAACAGACATTTTGTAGATCATGATCAAGAAACCACTAAATTCTCACAGTTCATTCGCTCGACCTATGGAAATATGTCTCTGAGTGACGCCTTCGACGAAATTGTGAGTATTTTTTTAGGTGATGGAAAAATAGTTTCCTTCTGTGTGTTCTAATTCTGAATAATTTTGTTGCGATGTTTTCTTGTAGAAGAATAACGCATCAAAATGGAAGCAAAAGATCATAACTTCCATGGCAATGGACTTTTCCTGGAGTGCAGAGTGCTATGATGTTCATGTTTCTGCATATTTGGCCATAAAAAATTTGTGAAGTAGGTGCAACCAACCCCCCCAACACACCCACCCCCCCCCCACCCACATTCATATGTATGTATCTGATGCCCATGTAGGTAATATTGAGGAGGTCTTAGAGCTAGTTTCTTCATCTCCATCTATCAAGGCAACCCTGGTGCTCTAGGGTAGGTGATAAGGTAACTTATTTCAGCCTTGCCATTTTCCAAAATGCAATGCAGCTAGATTAAGCAATAAGGGGTTTAAATCCTTATATGTAAAGCTTTTTACATTTGTATTGTAGTTTAATAATATGTTCAGTGCTGTGTTAGTCTAGTTTTCGTATGCGAAACATGATAGTTTTAGCAGGAGTTTAAAGAAAAATAATAGCAAAAGGTGGATGATTAGAGAGCCTAAAAGATGTCTTTGTAGGGATGGTATTGTGGAGATTAATCATTAGAAGGGAAGGTCATGAAGATAAGCTCTCTGTTGTGTAAATAAAGGTTTTGTATATATATTTTTTAATGTTCAAGAGAAGTATTAGTAAACTGAATAATCTTGCGGTTGAATTTGACAGTGTTACTGTATATAGTTTTCTACCTTCTAGTTGATTTGTTGCCAATTTCCTTGGAAGATTTTTGAGGATGAAGGATCATGAAAATTATAATTTTGAGTAATTTTAAATTGCAACAAATCTTTATTTCTCTATTTTATAATCTTGCTTAATAAAATCATAATTTTTCTCAAGCTATTGAATTTCAAATACATCTCACTTCTAAATTAATGCCATCCTAATTAAAAGTGAATTTTATTGGTTACAAGAATAAAATTTAAGAGAGTTGTGAATTTTAATAAAAGTTAAAATATAATATTTTCTTAAAAAAATTAGGAGTTAATTTATGGTTAATAATAATAATTAATAAGTTAGACAATGGCTTTCAGTAACTAACTACTATATTTGGATATTTTCTCTATCCTATAAAAATTTTGATTTTTATGTAGATTAAGAAAAATATAGTTAATATAGTTAAATTAATAAATTTTCTTTAGTATTTTTCTACTATATCTCATTAATATTAGATGACATCTCATGTTGATTTTTTTTTAAAATAGACATCTCATGTTGATAAAAATGGATTTTAAATAGGAGTATATTAAAAAATTAGTTACTTTTATAAGAAAGAAAAATAGACTATAATTTGATACAGCTTATTTTTTCAAAGGAGGAAGTAAATGTTTATTTTATTTTATTGCACATCCAAAGATATATAAAATTGTTATGATTTTAAATCTAATTTTATGGGGTATGAAACAAATATTAGAGAATTAGACTATTGAGCTGTAAAGCCAATGACTTTTTATTTCTAAAAAAAGAAAATATAACTAACATCTAAGAGATATATTATAATTACTATTTTTTGGATATTTTTCAATTTATAGAAATTTTATATTATAATAAATTATATATATTATTTATTAATATATAAAGAAAAAATAATATAAAAAGTATTTATATATTCAATAATACTATAAATTTTTAGATAACAAATTATATATATATATATATATATATATATTTAAGGAAAAGTCAAAATTATATTTGCCCAAAACGAAAAAGAAAAATATTAAAATTCAAAGATATATTTCATAATATGTTTTATAACATTAATTTAAAAATTAATATATATTTTTTAATTATGAACCATATACTTTTCCTTAAAAAAATAAATCAAAATACTAACAAAAAAAATCATTTTTTTAATTTAAAAACAAAAATCACTAAATATGAAAAGAATTAATTTATCAAAATATCAATAATATTTTATATTCATAAAGTTTACACAAATATAAGAATTAAATGATTTATTATTTTAAATATAATTATATAAAAATATTTTAAATATTTATAATTTTGTTAAAATAAGTTATTGTTAACAACGTGCATAATAAGAAAAGCTAGTAAGGATAAATAAATTATGATAATATCTAATGTGAGAAGAGTAACACAACTAACAGACAATCTTTGAAAGCTCATCCAACAATCAAAACACCGTAACAGAGTCTCGACTCTCAATCTCCTCCAAAATGGCTTCAACCTCGATAATCGATTCATCATCTGCTGCTCCTTCATGGTTCACTCCCAAAAGGTACTTCAATTTCTAGGTTTTCTTTTCCCCTCTTTTCTTCTTATTTTGTTTTCAATTCAACTCTCAAATTAATTGCTATAATTTCTTTTGCTTATTTGCAAATTTAATATTTTCTTTGATACTTTTCGTCTGATTTTAAGCTCCTTTTGGTGGATACTAATTGTTTTTTTTTTTTTTTGGTTTAATTATTTCTTTTCAGGTTGCTCATGATTTTTTGTGTGATTAATATGTTAAATTATGTGGATCGTGGTGCAATTGCAAGCAATGGAGTTAATGGTAGTATTAGGACATGCGATGATAAGGGAATTTGCAATTCCGGCAGTGGAATTCAGTAAGATTTTCATTGTTTTCCCCCCTTTTCTAACGCCATTGTTCAAAGATTATTAAGTAGTCTAATTGTAGTAATTTGCATATATTACTAGCTGTTTAAGCAATGATTTATTTATAAGTTTCTTCGTTTAATTACTTTTTTTTTATTATTATTATTTTTATTTTTGCTTCCAGGGGAGATTTTAATTTGAACAATTTCCAGGATGGTGTTCTATCTTCTGCATTTATGGTTGGACTTCTTGTGGCTTCTCCAATATTTGCTTCCTTGGCCAAGAGGTGAGCAGCTGAATAGTGTAATACTAGTTGCAAACTTGGTGCATGAACTAAATTTCGTGGAAATGTCTTTACATGGATCTTTGTTTTGTTCAATTGTTAGTGTTAGTTGATAAGTAGTTGTTGCTGAAACTGAAAGCTAGTGACTGGCGATTGATGGTTGTTTAATGTTAATCATTTGGTAAAGCCATTAGTGATGGTAGCTTTTGATATTTTGAATGATCATTCAGCGCATAATTTTTTTTAAAAATATAGTTTATTGTATCGTCCTTTTTTTAATGAGTTATAAAAAAAAAAAGATAGGAAGTATCAATCAACAAATTTGTCGTTAGTTTTCCTCATATTTTCACGTTGAAGAATTTTTTACAGCTCTAAATATCATAATTAGTTCAACTATTGCATCTGATATTTGATAATTGTTTTCTTATTATTGTCAAATTATAAAATTTGAAGTAATATTGCTTTTATATAGAATAAAGGATAAGTATGCCAATAATAAATTTTAACTAGGAAAATTGTGTCACAGTAGTATAGAAAGTTATAATAGCTAACAAGCTCCATTTTAGAGATTTTCATATTTAGCAGATGTTTGGGCTCTTATTAGCTATCAACACTTGATTCAGAATTTGGTGTAGTTGTTGGAGTTAACAACTAATGGCTTCCAATAGCTGAACCAAATACCCCTGAAAGTTAACCTGAACTTTAGTCTCATATTACATGCCTAATTCATAAGTGACTAGAATAAGGGGATTCTCAAAATTTTGGAATAAATTCAGTTGAGATTGTGTCTTCTGTACGAGCATTTTCTTGGAGTCAGGGGCAAAGCCAAAACTTTTGATTTTGGTGAGCCATGCTGCCGTGGCATTATTGGATATATATATATATATATATTGCTGTATCCTTAGGAAAATCATTTTGTTCCTCCAAGCTCATACAAGATGTTGATGTCTAATTGTCTATAATATGTTAAAAAGGCATTGTAGTTTATTAGATTCAAATTCAAATAAAAGAAAATGAGTCAATAAGAAGGTTAACTTTTTCATTAAATAACCTATAACTTTCTCAAGAATAAAGTAATAGCTAATTAATAAATAAAAAATATGAAAATAAAATAAATATAATTTCAATGAAATAACAGATACACCGAATGAGCAACCTAATTATTTAATGGAATGTGGTAAAATAAAATTATTTTAGTTGTAAAAAGAAGACCATAAAATCTTAACATCATATGGTTCACTTATAGTTGTGGTTCAAATTTGAGAGTCAATGATGATATTAAATGAAAAAAAATAAATAAATAAATAAAAGAGGAAAGAAAGAAAGAAGAAGCAAGATATTTAATTTGTGAATTGTAAAGGTTTTGCACAAGGTTGACTAGAGAGAGGGGGACAAAGTTAAGGTTTTGCTTTTCTTTGAGTTAAAAGTAAGTTTTCTTTTCTGGGAATTTATGAAAATTGGAAGATGTTCAGAAGAATAAAATATGGCATTGTTGTCGTGCGATAATTAAAGGCTTTCTATTTCATGGGACCTATAATATGACTTATACTTATTTTAGTTTATGGATATTTCTATTACACTTATTGGTTGGGTTAGATACTATTTCTCAAGTTCTCTGGCTGGGGAGGGAGTGTTGTGGTGTAGTTAAAGGCAAGCTTGGGGTTTGGCTAGGAGAGATTATGTCAAGGAACCTTGGAACTTTCAAGGCCAGGAAACTTCAATGAGGCAAGCACCTTTAGAGCCTAAGCAAGAGACACTTGAGGTGAGCACCCTGTCGAATTTAGCTGCCCCTACCAAAATATTCATGTAAGTGGCTGAGGACCTTAAGCATTTATAGAGGGATAATTTGGCACTTGCGTAATGATTCTCTTGCATAGAAGGATATACTCCTGGTGTGTGCTAATAGAATGAAACTATTATGTGACAAAAAGACCAAATGCGATCAAAGGGGCTGCTAATATTTGAAAGCAACACTTATATCTGGTTTTTTAAGTTGCAATTAATGCATGCATAGATGGATAGTATTAAGTGAGTAGCATGTTTCTTGACACAATTTATGCGAGGTCATTAAGGTTTTTTAAAAATTTGACTTAAGGCATCTGACCGTAATTTAATGGTATCTAATATTGAAGAAATGTAGAAACAGACACTGATTTCTTTTTCTTTTGGTATTTTGATGTCTTTGAGTGTATTTTGCTGTTGTGTTATCCAATTTGGTTTACAAGTTTTCATGTCTGTTACCCTTGCAGTCATAATCCTTTTAGGCTTATTGGAGTTGGATTATCTGTTTGGACATTTGCAACAGCTGGATGCGGTAGTTCGATTGATTTTTGGTCAATTGCAATATGCCGCATGTAAGTAAAAAATGTTGGTGCTTCAAAAGATATTTTTACTCAATCATACATATACTATTTCTTTTAAATGGTTGTTTACAGTGTGAATCTTGCCCTGTTAGGCTGGTTGGTGTTGGTGAGGCATCTTTCATAAGTCTTGCAGCTCCATTTATAGATGACAACGCTCCAGTTGCTCAGGTTTGTTTCAGTCTGTTTTTATTCTCCTTCTAAGAAGTTCAGAAAAGCTGAAGTAGCTATTTCTTCTTTGTTAAATATAATCAGATTACTTTGTTCTTCTTGTGGTTCCAGAAAACAGCCTGGCTTGCTACATTTTACATGTGCATACCAACTGGAATTGCATTGGGTTATGTTTATGGTGGATTCGTAAGTTCACACATTGCATCAGTTGTTTTCAGATTCTTTTAGGTCAATTGTAGTCTCTCTTTGGCTAAAAGTTGCAATTTTTATTTTCTTTATTTTGTCAAAGTGATAAATTTTTAACACACTCTAATTTCTCAATTATTCTGGTGGAATTTGCAATGAACATGATCTTCTGCATTTTCAGGTTGGAAACCATTTTAACTGGCGCTATGCGTTTTGGGGAGAGTCTCTTCTGATGCTTCCTTTTGCTGTTTTGGGATTTGTCATGAAACCTTTGCAGCTGAAAGGTGCATTGTTTGTGATTCAGCATATGCACCTTAGAAGTCTGATTTTATCTGTTTCAGGGTCTTTTAATTATTGATCTATAATGACTAACAGTCTAACTTCAGGTTTTGCTCATACTGAATCAAAGAAGGCATTGACATCAACTGAAACTGTTGCTTCTATAACTGAAGGTGCTGCTTGTTCCTCGTTATTGTTTTTGTTGTAATTATTTATTGCTTCCTTTGTTGGTATGATCTTATG
Organism: Vernicia montana; assembly: GCA_949750685.1. NCBI lineage: Eukaryota > Viridiplantae > Streptophyta > Magnoliopsida > Malpighiales > Euphorbiaceae > Vernicia > Vernicia montana. Next base: position 4,853 of record CATKHJ010271550.1, on the reverse strand, counting down.
AGAAGCTTACTTGGCAGCAGAACCGTGCTTTTCTATATATACTGAATTCGAACAATCAATAAGCCTGAGATTTATGGAATGGACTTTTTTTTTTTTTAATTTGTTTTGGGTCTTTTTATTTTTGCAAAGTGAATATTGAGTATCAATGTGGTAGTTTTTTATTTTATCATTACCATTGTAGAAGTTTGGACCTAGACAGAAGAGACTTTGTGGTTGTAATACAAAACCGATGTAGTTGAGTGACGAATCATGCCACCTACATGCAGTAGGTAGGATAATTTGTAGTGACAATGACTAGACTGTTGCTGAATCCTATTCTCACAAGATAATTGTAAATTATGACTTTCAGGTGTCAATGAAACTAGCTGATTTCAAGTTGTGACCTAGATATTTGTTCCTTGATTCTTTGAATAATTTGAGGAATCTTCTTTCTTTTATTACCAACCTTGTTCATTCTGCTGATTTCAAGAGCAATGAGTAATCTTCTTTCTTTCTATTCTATTATAACAGTGAATGATAATGAAGATATCAGTAGTCAAGGATATGTTAAAGCTTCAAAGTGAGTGGCTCTTGTTTTCTGTTGAATATCATTATCATTTTGTGCATAATGAGTGATTTAATGTTTAAATTGAAAACTGTATGAAGCAGGAAAAAAAAAAAAAAAACTAGGCCAAGTAGGGAAACAGAAATAGAAACCAAGACTTGCCAAATTTAAACAAATTAAAAAGCTGCATGGTAAAGAATGGAATTTTTAATACCAGAACAACTGATTACCTGTTTTATTGTCTCTATTATCTGTGATATACCTTTTGATGAGAAGCTTTTGAATTCAAATTACTTTAGATATATCTCAGTTGCTTGAGAACCCTGTCTCAAACCAGCCACCCTGGCAAAAAAATGAATTTGCTGATCCTATGATCCAAGAGTCTCTTAGTTATTTAGTGGTTAACATGTAGAATGTCCAAAAAAGAAAAAAGAAAAAGGAAATCTTGAACTTCCAGCATCTATATTCTATAGAACAAAACTGAATTGCATGCAGCAGAGCAAATGCAAGTATTGTGCATGCTGAAGTTAATGCAAAAGTATATTAATTTTTATATGTCAACAAGTTTTCTAAGATTTTTTAAATCCAAAATCTTTTCTTAACAAGTCAAATCCAATTTAGATCCTGGCATGACAGGGTTGCCAACTCAATTACCTTGCCCAGGTTCATCCAATTCTGCAAATTCTGTTAGGAACTGGAGAGTTTCTGTGGTCTTTTGTTTTTCTAGTAATCTGTTAAATGTTGATGACCTCTGAATCATATTTTACATACTTGCGTGCACAATGCAAAATGGGAGAATGTATCATTAACCTCCCAATATCAATCATTTTACTATTCTTGATTGTTACTCTTCTTTCATATGGCAGGTTGAAGGGCACCCCTGCAATTTTACATCGGTTATCACAATTTGTAAAGGATATAAAAGTGCTTTTGCTTGACAAAGTTTATGTTGTAAATATTCTAGGTGCCTTTCCTTTTCCTTGTTCTCTGGTTGTGCTTTATGAGTAAATATTATCCAATACTCTGCTTAGTGTTCTTTTTTGCTTTTTTTTAACTGCAGCATTCTTGTTTATGTTTTCATTTATATTTTCACTGGAATTCTAACCAGAGCATGAAGTTGTTGTCAGGTTACATATCATACAACTTTGTGATTGGAGCATACTCATATTGGGGACCAAAAGCTGGTTATAACATATATCATATGGTATTGTTGGCTGCTAATTCTCATTTTTGTACCATTTTCATTTGAGAATATTTTTCTGTTTGCAAGTCCTCATTAATTGTATAATTTATTTGTTGCTCTATGATGTTGTGATGCACTCATTGAGTCTGTGGCTTTTGATAGAGTAATGCAGACATGATGTTTGGAGGGATTACAATTGTTTGCGGAATCCTGGGAACCTTGGCTGGAGGCCTCATACTTGATCGCATGAATGCTACAATCTCTAATGCTTTTAAGGTGAGTTATGTAGGACGTATTGCAGGACTTCTCATGTAGACTACATTCTTATGACGCTTAATTGCAGAATTTCAAAATCTGAAAAATTTGGGTTTGGGGAGTCAAGAATTTGAATCTGAGCTTTTACTTCAAATTTCAGACTTATAAATGAGGAAAAACATTATTGAACTAAATTATAAATAGTGTATGTGATACTGCGCCTTCTTTTTAGCTATTTCAAATTCATCTTCAAATAAGTTTTCACCCACATTCATGAATTTAACTTAACAAAGAAATACTATATATGAACTTTATTCAAGTAATTTAAGCTAAAACCATATCCAAATTACAAATCCCCATTCAAAAGCAACCTATAATTATTTGATTCTTTGGGTGCATTGATTTCATGGCATTTCATCAGCTGCTATTACTCTTCTCTTTAATGAGCTTGATTCCTACTCAGGCATGAAATTTAAAATATAAAAAAAATATATTATAAAATTCCAAAAAAACAATATTATCGGTGTATTTTGAGGAGCACAAATAAAGAAGAGTTCTACTATAGCCTCACATATTTTACCTAGGTCGGCATATATATGCATTCATTTTTTTTTTTTTTGTTTTTGATTCTGTAAATGCTTGAGAAAATTGATTAATTTGTGAATTTGCAAATTTGCAAACACTGCAAATTTTTTTTTTGTGTATTATCCTATAAGGTCTTCTGTTTGCTTGTGTTGCAGCTTCTCTCTGTAGCAACATTTCTGGGTGCAGTCTTTTGCTTTAGTGCCTTCTGTCTAAGGAGCTTGTATGGTTTCATAGTTGTGTTTTCTGTGGGTGAACTACTTGTCTTTGCCACACAGGTACTGTTCTAATCCAGCAATTTTATTTCAAAATTTCACAAATGGTAACTTGTTTGTGCTATCGCTTGCTTTCTTGAATAAGACCTCAATACATTGGCATTGCTACTGCTAATGGAGAAGTGTCCGTGTTATTCATTTGTTCCATTATTTAGAACTTTGATTTTAGTATTTCAGTGTGTAATGGAATACATCTTCAAACATTTATTCTTCTAATCCTTTGTATTCTAATCCTTCAAACAGTAAAACACAAGCTTATGCTTTGGGTTTTAATTTTGGCTTTTTCTTTTTTGACATTTTTTAAAATTTAAAATGATATAGCTGCATCTTGATGTTGTATCATATTGTATGGTTTTAACTTTTAATTAGTTTCCATAGACTCTTGTTTTGCAAGTTTGAAATTTTTTGAGTTGTATGATTTGCATGTAATGCCAATCTTGTGGTATGATGTGCTTTCACACGTTCTTAGTGTATTTTGATGTTTGGCATGTGTTTCCTTTTGCCATTTTGTTTGTAACATTCTTTATCCTTGAGAAATGACTTCTTATTAATTACTTTATATTGTAGTATCTCACTTCTTTGTTATATCTGCTGGATTTCTAGTTTGTGGCAGATATATAATTTGCTTAGTGGCTGTGGAGAAGTCATTTGTGGGCTACCCAGTAGCTTTATTTTACTTGGCAGATATGTTATCAACAGTATGGTATTCCTTTTGCAGGCTCCAGTTAATTATGTGTGTCTTCATTGTGTCAAACCTGGTTTAAGACCACTATCTATGGCTATCTCAACTGTATCCATTCACATATTTGGCGATGTGCCTTCTTCACCACTTGTTGGGGTTCTCCAGGTGTGCTTCAGAATTCCATTCAACCATACTCTGAAGAAGCCAATATTATTTTGTGATTTGTTGCATTCACATTCATAAATAATGATACACCAATTGTTTCTTTTTGATACTCGTACTATTATATGATTTATAGATCTCCATTTTTCTTTTTCTCTAAAAAAAAAAAATCTTTTGCTGTCATTCTTTTTGCAAGATTATCAATGTTCACTTTTAGGCAAGGCACTAATGCTTTCTCTTTCAGCCTTAGGAATTTTTTCCTAACGATAGTAGGCTTTTAAGTTGGTTGCTTTACCAAGATATCATCTATTGGCAATGATCTTTTGTTTGCCAATTACCAACATAATCTCCATAATTATCCATTTTACCTCTCTTTTAATTTCTGGCTTTAGTTCTAAATTTTTGTCAGCGTATTTTTAATATTTGTTAAATGCCATACACAGGATCATATCAACAATTGGAGGGAAACAGCACTTATTCTGACAACTGTTCTGTTTCTGGCTGCTGGAATATGGTTTATAGGTAACTGACAATTAATAATGTGTTCTTGATTAGTTCCATTAATATGGTTTATATGCATCGTGCATGTGCAAACTGCATTTAGAAATCAAAATACCGATGAAAATACAAGTGTGCATAATGGCTTGTAGAAATGAAATTGAAATGCAATGTAGTTGGATTTTCTTGGTGATTATCATTCAGGTGGATCATACTTACTCTAGTGGTAGATCTCTACCTACCAGACAGAATGGCAAGTTACAAATTTGTCTGGACAGGACATATTTATATTATTTCCTCAACTAGGAAATAAATGGATAAAGTAGATGAGCGTTGAATTATGATTTTCCTCTCTGCTAACTAATCTCTTATGTGCCTTTTTATTAAAGAGGCTTTCTGCATGTTCTGATGTCTCAAAATAATAGCAACTCTTTTACCTGAAGCCATTTCTACAAGCCATAGTACACAAGTTTGTGGAATTTATTGAAGTGTTTCAATTTCATGTATCAAGTTTCCTAGTTGGGAGTTCAACTTCAATCATGTGGTGTAGATCTCTGGTTTGACTCGAAATTTTTCATATATAAGCTGGATACTGAATCCAGACTTGTCTAACCAGCTTAGGCATGGAAATTGTCTGGCAGCAACCCCTCACTTCGAAACTTATTCCAAATT
>CATKHJ010271545.1:0-14837 GCA_949750685.1 Vernicia montana | reverse complement strand
TATTTTGTAATTAATTCAACAATTAATACAATTCTATTTTTCTTTCACTACTTTGTAAATTTACATTTATGTAGTTTGATTTATTTTCTTAAAACGTACTTAGTTTCTTTTGCTATCTCTGTTATTTTTGAACTGATCACTTGTTTTGTTCTTTTTATGCTTATTACTTGTTTCCTTAATAGAAAACTGTTTTGCTAAGATTATTGTTCTCCCAATAGAGAATCACCTCGTGTTTGTTTACTGAACCTTAGTACTTAGCTCTTTGATTTCTTCAATTGCCAATTTTTGTCGAGCTGGGATTATTGTTTTCTCAACAGAGAGTCGCCTTGTACTCGTTTGCTGGGCCTTAGTATTTGGATTTCTATTTCAATAGAAATTTTGTTATGTTATTCCTCTTTAAAAGAGTCACTTCGTACTTGTCCATTTTGCCTGGGATTAGGTGCTTTGTTCTTCCAATAGAGAGTTACCTCGCGAACTTTCACTTTGCTCTTTTCCTAGGTCTTTCTGCCTCGCAGTCTTTCACATAGCCTTTCCTACATCTTTTACTCTTTCAATAGAGAGTTGCCTGCCTTGCAGACTTTCGCTTAGCCTTTCTTAGGTCTTTCTGCCTCGCGGTCTTTAGCCTAGCCTTTCCTAGGTCTTTTACTCTCTCAACAGAGAGTTGCATCGCGAACTTTTGCCTAGCCTTTCCTAGGTCTTTCTGCCTTGCGGTCTTTCGCCTAACCTTTCCTAGGCCTTTTACTCTCTCAATAGAGAGTTGCCTCATGGACTTTCGCTTAACCTTTCAGCCTAGCATTTCCTAGGTCTTTTCTGCCTCGTGGACTTTCGCCTAGCCTTTCCTAGGTCTTTCTCTCTCTCAACATAAAGTTGTCTTTAGGTGCTTTTATCTTCAGTTTTTAGTATTTAGCTATTTTTTAATTTTGAGGGAAGAAATAATTTTATTGATAGAACTTCTTGAGATGTTAAATATTCCAGGTATGTGGAACTTCGACATCTTGCATTGTTACAAGCTTATAAGTGGCTGGTCTTATCACTTTTCTAACTTTGAAGGGTCCTTCCCAATTAGGTGCTAGCTTGCCTGTTCCTTCTCTTTTGCCTGTAGCTTCCAGATTCCTCATGATTAGCTCTCCTTCTAAGTCCTCGAGCTTTCACTTTCTGATTAAAATAATTTGCAGCTTGCTGTTTATAGGCAGCCATCCTGATACTAGCTTTTTCTCTAAGCTCTTCTAAGAGATCTAGGTATAGTCTTCTTGTTTCATTGTTGTCTTCATAATTAGTGAAATGGATCCTTCCACTGGGTAGACCGACGTCGACTGGAATAACGACCTCGCTCCTATATGTTAGACTAAAAAGAGTCTTTCTTGTAGGCTGTTTTGGGATAGTTCGGTATGGCCATAGGACATGATGAAGCTCATCCACCCAACTTCTCCCATACGAATCTAGCCTTCTTTTTAATCCTTAGAGGATTGTTCGATTGGTCACTTCGGTCTGTCCATTTGACTGGGCATGAGCTACTGAGGAGAAATGCTGTTTTATATTAAGTCCTGAACAGAAGGTCATTATTTTAGCATTGTCGAACTGCTTTCCATTGTGGCTGACGAGCTGATATGGTATTCCGAATCTGCATACAATGTTTTTCCACAGGAAGTTAATCACTTTTTCAGCTGTTATTGTTACGAGCGGTTCTGTTTCTACCCATTTGGTGAAATATTCAACTGTTACAAGAAGTAATTTTCTTTGTCTCGCGACTGTTGGGAAAGGTCCCACTATATCTATACCCCATTTTGCAAAAGGCCATGGGGTAGTAATAGGCATTTGTTCTGTTGCAGGAATATGTCTTCCTCGCTCAAATTTCTGGCAGGAGGGGCATTTTCTGACGAAGGAAATAACTTCTTCCTTCATTCTTAGCCAAAAGTATCTTTGTCGAACTGCTTTTGCGGCTAACATTTTTTCACCGATGTACATTCCATAGCATCCCTCATGTATTTCTCTCAAGACATATTCTTCTTCACTTGGCTTCAGGCACCTCAGCCATGGGAGAGAATATTCTCGCTTGTAGAGTATGTCATTGTAAAGAGAGAAGTGGGCACTTTGGTTTTTTACTTTTTTGGCTTTTTTAGGGTCTTGTGGTAGTTCTCCCTTCTTTAGGTAGGTTTTAATTGGATCCTGCTATGTTGGTTCTTCATTAAGCTCCATCACCTCTTCTCCTTCTACAATGCTTTGATGTCCCAAAGTCCCTATAAAGATATTTTGTGGCAGTTTGATTGGGTGCATTGCTGCAAGTTTGGAGAGGCCATCTGCCCTGTTATTTTTGTCTCTTGGGATTTTACAGAATTGCAGCTTGACACCTCTATTTACCATCCTCTAAATTATTTCTTTTGTTTTTTATAGGTATTTGATCATGGTGGGCTTCTTGGCCTCAAACTCCTTCTCTATTTGTCTAATGAAGAGCTGAGAGTCGTTATGAACTTTGAGCGATGTCAAGCGAAGGTAATTTATGAACATTAGCCCTTGGATTATTGCCTCATATTCTGCAATATTATTGGTTGCTTCAAATCCAAGTTTCAAAGCATATTCTACTATGAATCCTTGTTCATTTTTCAGGACTATTCCGATGCCACATTCTTTTCTGCTGCTAGCCCCATCAACAAATAACTCCCAGTTTAGCCCATCTTTTGAATTTTATTCCTTTGGGTTTGATTTTCTTATGCCTGCCTCTGCTTCAGTTTCTAGGATTTTGGTATCAGAGGAACATTCAGATATAAAATCTGCGAGTGCTTGTGCTTTAATGGCTGATCTAGCTCGGTATTGTAACCCATGCTGACTTAATTCGACAGAACAACACAACATTCACCCTGAGGTCTTTGGCTTATATAGTGTCTTTTGTAGGGGTTGGTCGGTTACTACTATGCCTTAATGTGCTTGCAAATAAATCTTGAATTTTCTAATTGATAACACCAAGGCATATGCTATTTTTTCTTTGGGCGAGTAGTTTAATTCGGCCTCATATAGCACTTTGCTGAAGTAGTATATTGGCCTCTGTATTGATCCCTCTTCTCTGACCAAAACTGAGCTGATAACTTGCTCTGAGGCAGATAGATAAATAAGTACTTCTTCTCCTGGCAGAGGTCGGCTTAGCACTTGTTCTGAGCTGAGAAATATTTTTAGCTAATGAAAGGCATGTTGGCAGTCTTCGGTCCACTCGAAGGTAGCTATCTTTCGTATTTTTTTGAAGAAGGGAAGGTATTTTTCATCTGACCTATACAGGAACCGACTTAAAGCAATGATTCTTCTAATTAACTTCTGTACCTCCTTTATATTGCGAGGTGCTACCATATCTAATATTGCTTTTACCTTGTCTGGGTTTGGTTCGATTCCCTTTTCACTTACCATATAACCTAGAAATTTGCCTCCCTGTATGAAGAAGGCGCATTTCTCTGGATTCAACTTCATGCCATACTCATTCATAACCCCGACTACTTCATCCAGGTCCTTCAGGTGCTCTTCGAAGCTTCTGCTTTTGACTATCATATCATCTATATATGCCTCTAATGGTCTTTGAACATTTTATTTATCATTCTTTGATAAGTTGCTCTTGCATTCTTTAAACCAAAAGGCATAGAAATATAACAATAAGTCCCTTTTTTCAGTTATGAATGAAGTCTTCTCTTCGTCAGCTAGACACATCCTGATTTGATGGTACCCCTGCTTTGCATCTAATGAAGATAGGTATCCATATCCGGCTGTTGAATCCACCAATTTGTCAATCATAGGTAAGGGGTAGGAATCTTTTGGACAAGCTTTATTCAAATATGTGAAATCTACACACATTCTATAGGTCCCATTTGTCTTTTTTACTAGTACCACATTAGTGAGCCAGTCCGAATATTGTACTTCCCTAATGAATCCCGCTTTCATTAATATGTCAACTTTTTTTTATCTATCACAGCTTGTCTTTCTGGACCGAAGCTTTTCTTTTGTTTTATCGGTCTATATGAGGGATCGACATTGAGATGGTAGTGATAATGTCTGGATCAACCCCTTTTATTTCATCTGATAATGAATCCCGCTTTCATTAATATGTCAACATTTTTTATCTATCACAGCTTGTCTTTCTGGACCGAAGCTTTTCTTCTATTTTATCAGTCTATATGAGGGATCGACATTGAGATGGTAGTGATAATGTCTGGATCAACCCCTTTTATTTCATCTGAAGACCATACAAAGATGGATAGATGATCTGTCAAGAATTGGTGAGCTTGATGCTTTTGTTCGATCTTTAGGGAGGAGTTAATTAATAGGTACTTTTTCAATATCTCTCCTCCTATTGGTATTCTCTCCAACTTTTCTACTGGTTTGGTCCTTTGTTCTTGAATTCTGTATGCTGGTTCAACTAGAGCGACCTCTTACGATAAATGCGAGGTGGATGCCTTTTCTGTTTCTTCCTTTCTGGCTCTCCTCGGTCTGATGTCCCATAGACACATATTTCTCCCCCATCTGGTTTGGGGATGGTCATTTTGAGTTGTCTAATGTTGGTTGAGGCATCAAAATCATAAAGGAGAGGCCTTCCGAACACTATGTTATAGCTTAGTGGTAATCTTACCACCATAAAATTCGCCATCACTGTCACACAGTCTGGGGTAGAACATATCGTGATATGTAACCTTGCGATCCCGACCGATGGTATTTCTATTCCATCAAGAGTGCGAACTAGGTTTCTGATATCTTCTAGATCACTTTCTTTGAGCCCCATTTTGGCATATGCTTTGGCTGTGAGTAGGTTTATCGAACTGCCATTATCTATCAGCACCCTTTTTACCAAGAAATTGGCTACCACTGTTTGAATGATTAATGGGTTTGAGTGAGGATGTCTTATTTGGCTCCCATCTCCTCTTCTATTTGGTACTAAACTTCCATTCCAAAAGACAAATTCAGGCTCCTCACTCTTTCTTTGGGAAGCTTTACACTTATTTCTGCTTATTGCTACTTCATCTGGTCTACTGGTCAAGCAATTAATCACTCCTACCGACCCATTATTGATAGTTCGCTTCCCTTTATCATTGATTACTTCGCCTTGATTTCCATTGCCATTTTTCACAAATTTTTTCAAGTATTTCTGGTTGATTAATCTCTCGATCTCTTCCAGTAACTGTCTACAATCGTTGGTATTGTGACCATAGGCGTTATAGAACAAGCATAATTTATTTTTACTCTGTTTATTTGGTGGAGTAAACATTGGTTGAGGATGAGCCCATATATCTTGATCTTTAAAAGTTGCAAAAACTTCTGCCAGGCTCGCACTGAGTGGAGTCAACTTAGTTAAGTCTAAGGTGCGAGGTGGCCTACCTCGCTCACTTCTTCTTCATCTTTGACTTCCCCTGTTAGACTCTTCTGGTTTTTTGGTTTTGTTCTCCACTTTGATATCTTCATTGGCCCTTCTTTTCTTGGCAAATTGGTTGAAGGAATAAGCATCATCTTGCCTGATATATTTTTGGGCAATGGCCATAGCTTCTTCCAAAGTGCGAGGTGCATGTCTACATAGGGTTTTAAAGTAATAAGTATGCAGAGTTCCATTTTGCAGGGCCTCTACTGCCCTAGGCTGATCGAGCTGTGTAACCTTCAGGGCTTTTCTATTGAAATGAGCTACATAGTCTCTCAGGGGCTCTCCTTCTTTATGTGTTATGGCCTCAAGGCATTATGTTCGCTTTTCTATTGGTATACTTACTACAAATCTTTGCATGAACTGAGTAGCAAGATAACCAAAATTAGTAATACTTTTTTCTTCTAGGCCATCAAACCACCTAGTGGTTGCTCCTTCTAAAGACCCTCTGAAAGCTCTGCACAGCACCTCGTCACTTCCAATTTGCAATTCTACCGCATGTTTGTAATCCATAACATGGGCTCTTGGATTAGTTTCACCACCATATTTCTTTAGGTTTGGGGGTTAAAATTTGCTAGGCATTCTGTATTGTTGTATAGATCTAGTGAAAGGAGATTTTAGAGCTAATTTGAGATTTTTATCTATGGATTTTTTATTTTTATCCTTAGCAATCTCTTCTAAAAACTTTTAAGGGTATCTCTTATCTCCTCATCCCTCTTCGAGCTAGTCGCTTCTTAACTGGAAGACTCAGAGAGAGATTCTCCATCTTTTCTAGCCTTTTTTGAACGCCAAGGATGGCCTTCCCTACTTCGGTTTCTGCTGGCTATCTAATCACTTTGCCTTTGGTTGGGATTTTCCTTTTCAGCATTATCCCCCAGTTTGACTATTTATGATCTTACTCTTTCCCTACTCCTTTCAGCTATACGATCTTGGTTTCGTGTTTTTTATAGTATTTCTTCGAAGTCAAGTCTTCGAGTAAGATCTACTCCTGGTACTACTTCGGTATTCTCCTGAGTATTGATTGTTGGAATAGCTTATGGAGTTTATAAAGTGCTAAGCAACAATTGCAAGGTGGACACAGCTTCGAGAGTTAGTAAAATAGACTGGTTCCTGCTTTGGACTGGGGCTATAGCTCCCAATTGTTGTAGCGTGGATGTCACATTAGCATTTAAAGTTCGTCCAAGCGGGGTGACATTAGTCTCTGTATGATTTTCCATCCCTGGGTGAATCTAGGAACTTCTAAGATCTTTGGGAAGATTCTCCCGATTATTATTATCTTCTAATTGAGTCATACTTTGGGATTGAATTCTTCTATGGGTCACAACTTGAGAATATTTAGGAAAGATTTTTTATTAATCGTTTCCCATAGACGGTGCCAATTTGATGAAGCTAATTTCAACCGAGGTGGAATCCTTCAATCTTGCTTGAGTTTAAATGTGAGCTGGTGCGACCTATAAGAAGAAACAAGAGTCAGGTGGGCTAGGCAGGGTGCCTAGCAAAGCCACTTCAGCGGTCAAGTTAGATGATTGACTCAATTTGGAAGACTGAGGACAATGTCTTGTATTTCCTGTGTATAAGTGCATGTACCTGTGAAGGTTGATTTCTTGAGATATTTATAGGATACCAGTCCTTACATGAGTTGAGTATAGATTACCTTGACCGGTTTGGATTAGGATGTCGCCTTGCACATTATCAGCTTCCTATTTGGAAACAAACTGAATGGCCTTTGTTTGACTTTCTTCTATCAGTTATTGGGCTTTTAAGTACTTTAGATTGGGCTGGGCCCATCTTACTTTATAACCCAGTTTGGCATATTTGTCCCTTATCACTACCATACTTGTGAGGCCAGGTGTTCAAGTCGGCTCACAAGAATGGTATTCATTTCTCATACAAAGAACATATGGGAATAAGTATATCAAGAATAAGTGACATAATAACAAATGGCAATTGGATAAATGAAAAATATAACATTCTTTAGCAAAAATCGACACGGTTGGAAATGGAGTGCTTCCCTACAATCTTCAAATGGAGTGCTTCCCTACAATCTTCAATCTTCAATATTCAATCTTCAATAAGATATGAGTAGAGGCTTGGTTACGCATGCTCATAATCTCGTAATATGAGAGCAGAGGCATAAATGTATACTCCCCTTGTAATCTCATAATCTCATAATAACATGAGACTGTCCAGTTCTCATAGCTAGGATCTATACCCTTCATAGCTAGGGTTCGGATAATATACCATATCCGTGAGTATCCCGTGTACACACATTCTGATGTATTACCCAAATCAATTGGGGATTTCATCTTTAAGACTCAGGGTTTACTCATAGGAGAAATATTGATAACAAATGGGTTATAACACATCTTCAATAACAAGTAATAACATTGAAGAGGAAGAATATTAAAGCAATCATGAACATTTCAAATATCAAATATTAAGGTTACGCTGAACAAATATTAAGGATGCAAATTTCATAAGCATAATAATATATTTTTCACTCACCTTAACCAAATAGCACTCCTAATCACTTTACTTCTTCACAATAAGAAAAAAAGGTGATTCCAATCTTCTTGATATTCTTTTCTTCTTGTATCATTTCTAGGAATTACAACTATTGAACAATTGCAAAATATCTTAATCAATGACTCAACTTTACTAATAACTCAATACAATTCTCATTTCTACTCTAAACTTTATTATTTGGTGACTACTAATTATGTATTTAATCTTAAAGTTAATTTAATGAATTCTTAATTAATCTTTGCTATTATTCCTATAATTAACTTAATTTCAATTTAGAATCTATTTCTTTTTTTATTCTTGGTTTGACTTAATAAAACCCTAATCAGAAATTTATAGACCTTCATGCACCTGTTTTGCAATAACTTTAGTTTCACTTATCCAAATGGCTTGATTCTTTTTCTGATTAAACTAGACACATGAGGGTACAATATATCTAAAATTAAGCTTAGAATATGAATTATATAGTCCATGGTGAATTTTTAAATCTTGTCATGTTTTCTTTGTTAATACAGTATGAGCAGTCTGCCTTATGCTACCTATTTACCATACCAAATCATATCATTTTGATCTTAAATTTTTAGGAATCCTAGGTAACATATGTATTAATCTCCATACCAAATTTTGTGATAAAACAAGATTATTTACCCCTTTAAATAAATTAATTCTATTAGCTTTATAAGTCTGCCCTAGTATAAACTATTATCTGGCATCCTGGGTTCTCAATTTTCAAGAATATAATCTGAAAATTAATCTGATGAACTACCCTATCAAATGAACTGCAATTAATCTGAAAATTTTCAAGAATATAGAAGATAAATAAATATACAACTTTTATATTTTTCACTTTTCCTAATTATCTCTTTAAGGCTACATAATATCATTTTTCCTAATTATCTCTTTAAGGCTACAGAATAATCGGTACAAATTTTTGTTCTATATTCTTCTTCCATACCAAAACCCTAATCAACCCCATCTTCTTTCCAAGTTTGAATTCAAGTCAAGTAGATGTTCAAAATTAAATTCAATCTTAAATACACCTAATTAAAGGTATTTCACACTTAATTAAAATTTGAAAATATCAAACTCCAATCTCATTATGCTTGGTTGAATACCTCCAATTAAAAGAACTAAGAAAACTTAGCTTGTATACTACTTATAATCACTTGGAAGAATAGAAATCAAGCTTACATATTAGATTGAATTTACTTTTCCCCCTTTACTTTTCTATGGCAACCACTTCTCTTCTCTAATATTAGATTTCGTCTTCTTTTAGAGCTTAGAGGAAGTTAATGGAGAATTGAGAGAAATGGAGAAGTTTGTAGAGACTTGTGAGGTTTTTATACAAGTCAAAAATATGAAATATGTCAAACTATCATTGGTTCTTTTGGTCTACATTGGCCGTCCATTCTTGTTGTTCTTATCTTTATTTTTTTTCTTTATCTTTTATTCTTATTATACTTCACAATATTTAATAAATTGTCATTCTCTCTAATTTACCTTTTCACTTTTTTCTTTTCTCCAACTCTTTTCTCATTCTTAAGCATTTTCTAATCACTTATTAAGCTCTAATATTTCATTTATTCAACTTTTAATTCTCTAGTGGTATCATGAGTACTCATAACTACATAATAGTCTCTCTTCCAACTTTTCTTTCATTCTCTAAGTATCTTTTATCAATTATCTAGACTCAAAGCTTCCATTTAATCTTCTTTTAATATCTCTACGATGTTATAATTTATTCCCTATTATAATTGTCATTACTTGACAATCTCATCACATATATATACATTATCTGTATTTATTAATAATCTATATTAATTTAAGAACAATTTAATCAATTCAACTAAAGCTTGAAATCTCTAGGGTTTTCTACCCTCCAACTCTTCATTAACTCATAAACATGTTTAATACTTGGTTTAATTATGAAGGATACGTTCGGCATCATGGATGATGAAGTGGAGAAGAAGACAAAGCAAGAAAGAAGATGAAGTGAAGAGGAAGATGAAGCGAACCCAAATGAACGAAGACGAACATCTAATTCGGTAAGAAACTTCTATAATACACTAATCCTATGATAGAGGTAACGATTACCTATAATCATAGTGTCAGCCCTAAAACATTTACCTTTCAATCAATATATCAATCAGGAAACTAGTATGTTCCCCACTAAAGGATTTTAATAATATTTTATTAGATCCCCTTAACAAGCAAGTTATTAGTACTATCACACGCCAGTATAGAGACATAATGGCATTTCTCTCTCTTCTTCTATCTCTCAAGTAAGACTTCTTACTTTCTTTCTAGTTCTAGGTCTTCCATATAGGAATTGCCATTTTAGATTCCATATAAAATTTAAATTCCTATTCACCCTCCCTCTAGGAATTGCCATATTTGGGTCAATAATTGGTATTAGAGCTTGTGCTATTGATTTGCATAAAATCCAATGATTTTAAGAGCTAACGATTATTATGGCAATTATTTCAAGAGTAATATTCCAAGAGGGACAATGTAGCATAAGGTCTCCATTGTTTTGTGGTTCAAATTACAACTAATGGAAGGTGAGAATGAGATTTCATATAAGGTTTAAAGGATATTAACTTTGGAAAGTTGTAGAGAAAGGTTCATTCATCCTCATGGATGAAAATACAAATCAGCCCAAGGATCCTTCCAGTTATACCGTAGAGGATAAGAGGAAATTGACATTGAATGACAAAGCAGTAGACCTTCTATTTTGTGCTCTTGATGAAGCCGAATTCAATCAAGTTTCTGCTTGTGAATCCGCCAAAGAAATATGGGAAGTGTTGAGAATGGCTCATGAGGGTACAAGTAAAGTGAAGGATACAAAAATGAATATCCTCATAACAAGCTTCGAAAATTTCAGCATGAAAGAAGATCAATCCATCTCCGACATGTATAAGAGGTTCACAACCATAGTGAATAAGCTAAAAGGAATTGAGAAGACATTCACTCAAAAATATTTAATCACCAAGCTCTTGAGATTATTGCCGAAAAATTTTTATTCAAATGTGGATGCAATTGAAGAGTCTAAAAATTTGAGCTCACTCACTCTTGAAGAGCTAGTTGGAAATCTCATCACCTATTTGATGAAGAACAACAAGAGACAAGAGACAAGGGAGAAAGAGAAAAATACTTCAAAGAAAGAAAAATCCATTGCCTTCAAAGTATTTTGTGAAGATAAAATGGATTCATCAAGTGATGATGAAAATGATGAACAAGAAACGCTACTCCTTGCTAGAAGATTTAACAAGTTCCTCTCAAGAGACAAATAAAAGAGCAATAGCTTTGACAAAAACAAGTGAAAGCAAGTAGAATAACACAAGAATGAGGTGACTTGCTATAAATGCAAGAAACTAGGCCATTTTAGATAAGATTGCCCCACTCTCAAAAAGAAGAAAGAGAAGAAGATGAAAGAGCCGATGTATGCTTCATGGCATTAGATTATCAACAAGAAGAAAATGAGGTAACTTCTATTTCTTATACTTTTGATGAGTTGCAAAATGCATTTGATGAGTTAATGGAAAATTTTTTAATTGTTGCAAAGGAGAACAAAATTTTGAAAAAGATTTTGTGTAAATTGAAAAGTGAGCATGAGAACACTTTGAAATCTAATGATGCATTTGTTGAAAATGAGAAACTCATAGATCAAATTAAGGATTTGAAAAACTCCTTTGATAACCTCTCTAGTGAGCATGATAAACGTAAGAGTGAGCTTGTGGACTCAAAAGAACTCTTGAGAAAATTCTCAATTGGAAGCAAAACTCTTGATGATATCATTGCTTCACAAAGAGGTGTGTTTGACAAAGCCAGTTTAACCTATAAAGTGAAATTTAAAGAAAATAAATATGATAGCTTTTTCAAGAAAAATGAAACCAGCCCAAAAATTTAACAAAATGCTTTCATTACCATTATCATGATCATACTATGCATAAATGCCCTATTTAACTTAAGAACCATATACCATTAGAAAGGTTTGGATTCCAAAAGAATCAAAATAAATTCCTATGAGTGTTTGGGTTCCTAAGAGCACTAACTATGATGGACCCAAAAGAAAAAGGGTACCAACAAATATATGAGAATTTTGTTTTGTAGGGAGCGTGCAAAGGGAAGAAACAATTATGTTCTCAAAGTTTATGTCAAAGCAAAAATGGAGAATTCTCATAGTGTTAAGAGCAAATATTGATGAAATTGTGAGTATTGAAAAAATTTTCATTTAGAATAATTTTCTTCAACATAACTCAAGTAAGCTCTATCAAACTTAATGCTATTTGATGCTAGATGATGATTTTGATGAGCATATTTGCATGATTATATGTAATATTAATCCATACATGTTTATTGAGAACTAAATGATGAAGTTTGATTTAAATTTCCATCATTTTAAGTTCAATTCATATTTGTTGCCAATGTTTGATAATGATGAAATGATTTTAATGATATTTGGTGATGTTCAATTGATTTTGATGAATTTATATGATATTTATTGAAATTAATGCATTTGTACTTACATTTCATGATTGAGAGATAGATGATTAAATTTAAATTAAATTTTGATCATTTTAAGTTCAATCAATATTGATTATTGAAATTGAAATGAACTATGATCATTTGAACAAAAATATTTGAGTTAAGTGACAAATTCCCAAAACCTTCAACTGATAGTCACTACCATAACCAATCTATCACTACTGTGACCTTTACATCACTATTTTTACCTTTGAGTTACTCCCGTTACCAATTTTATAATTTGAATTGAGCAAAAGTAATGCCAGTTACTATCTTGTCACTACCGTTACTCTGTTGTAACGCTAGTGACTTATTAGTAACTACCCCTAACTACCCTGACTGTTCATTCTCTCCTCCTCCTCTTCTCTGTAATCCAACCCAAAATCACCCAAAACCTCTACCAAATCACACCAAAACCTCCCTCAATCACCTACAATGGTAAGAACCAAGACTATTGCAAACAAAGGGAAAGAGAAAGAAAAGGGAAAAATGGCAGAAATTGGTGAAGATCCTCAACTGAGGAAGGAATATGCTAAAAGAGCCTTTGGACTCTCATTTGCTAATCCTGACCACAAAGCTCGATTCGATATTCTCACAGCCCAACTTCTGAGCAGTGACGGTCCTAGGGCATAGGTAACCATAAGGGTACTAACAACCCGTAGATTCCATACGTACTAAGAAATTCAATGGAAATTCGACATGGTATCGGCTATAATTACATTATATAACCCTAAGATCACAACTTGCATTTCAATTACACTTCTAATAACTATCTCATTCCATCACTACAATCAGTCAATAATCAATTTTCCATCATCATTTTCACCATTCAATTCATTTGTCATATCAATCCCATCATTCAACATTCCATTTCTCACTTGTTATTTCAACATTCATAACTTATAAATATTAATTACAGGAACACCGTCTACACGCATGGAGCATCTAACAGGTTTTAAATTTATACATAATTAATTAACAATATACAAATTATTACATTGCCTTGATTGTCCTCAAGGAAGAGTGAATGCTTGAGGAATCAACTTGACAATATCCACTATACTTCTGAACTTACTGCTCAACTTCACCTGCATAAACTGGTGAGTGGAAAGGGTGAGCTTCGGGGAGAGCTTAGTGAGTAAAGAACAGAAAATATAATTCTTAATATTTAACATATTCATAATTTATAATGAATCAGAGTATAATTCATTTAATAGCTTGTAAATAATAAAAAGTGAGCTAATAATGTTTTTATTTAAAGTGGCATATATTGAGCAAGTCTTTGTCGTAACAGGAATTTGAGTTTCAGATTTGCAATAGATTACATATAAAAGAAATACTTGACTTGTGAAATTTTCTTGAGATTCGATTCGATCAGATAAATGAATATATCATTAAGCATTTTAAGTTGATAAACTTTTGGAATACAAAAGGTTACATTCATTCTTTGGATTCATTTATAATGAAATACATTTTTGGGATACATATTCGAATTTGTAACAATTAGCATCTAAGGATGCTATCACTTCATAGCAATGAGGGAAACATATAGTATATTGGTTTCATTGATCATGAGTATAGCAACTCAGGTCATTTAATTTCAATAGAACATTAATCATGTAACTTTTGATATGATTAGAACCCTTATAAATGGTTCTCAGTAGAAGTTGTGTCTATATATAAATGGGTTTTATTAATATCAATAATTAATAAAGAACTAAAGTATAAAATTTTTATAAAGAGAATACACATACTTGTATATACAAATAAAATCTTAAGTTAATATCAAATGGAACATATTAATTCATAGACTATATTTACTGAATCATAAAAACAATAGAATTTATATACAGTATACAATTCTTGAAATACTAAAGATTATAAACACTAATTCATATATATATACATGTTAAACAAATATTATAGATTAAGCAAATACATATAATTAGATTGAATATCCATTATCAAATAAATCATTTATAAATAAAACATATAATTCTTTTATTCATTTATGTAACTCAAGCATTTAAAGAATTAGTTTTTGAATTGATAATTCAAAAATTTATATATAAAAGAATATCCATCTTATAATATCCTGGACTCCATCAGTTCCTAGTATTTGTTAGAGTATATGCCCTAGAGCAGTATATATGTTTATGTAAATGTAAAACAACATCATTATATGGCAATAAATATATGTTTATATAAATCAATTGTTCCATTGTATTAAATGTATATTTGAAGTCCATTAGTATTTTGTGAGAGCATCTATTCTCAAGTGTTGAGAATATGGATGACAGATCGCTCTTAAACAAATACTATAAATGTTCATGGTCATAGGAGTAATGACTGGGCGTCATTAATTCTGGAGAGACCGTCACCTCTATTTATATTCTATAATCAGTAT
>CATKHJ010271433.1:0-10111 GCA_949750685.1 Vernicia montana | reverse complement strand
CATGCATATTAAGAATGTAGTTCATGAAATCAATTCATCATTGCAATTCTAATAAGAATTCAGTCAAAATACATAGTGTCAAAAACTAAATAACAACAAGGAATGATAATAAATATTTCAAACAAAAACTAGATATCTCCCTCTAAAACATAGTTAATTTCAAGTATTTATAGACTCCTAAGTGTCCCAAGTCATGCCTCTTCCAAAGAGATGTAATTGTGAAAAGGTACGTTGAAGAGGTGCAATAACTACTGGTGACAGATGGGATGACTAGTGATGGTCAGTCTCTGTCATGAGTCTTGCCATTGGTGACGACTCGGCACCATCTTCCTCTGTCACGAGTCGGCACCATATGGCACGAGTCGTGACATGGGTCAACTCTTCTCCTTTTGCTCTAGGTTGCTCATTTGCTTACTTAATGGCCTTATCTTAATTCCTTGCACCCAATTCTTCTTAAAGGAACCTACAAAACTCGAAAACAAGATCAAACATACCAATATCTAGAAATAATAAGTAAAAACATCATATGCAACACATAATCTATGTAAAATAAACCCTAAATACTTATGCTAATTTGCATCATATCAAGTTCCTCTCTTTGGGATACTAAATCATAATTCCTATCTTGACAAGGCCGAATCATTGAGGCTTTCTAGAGAGACCGAATCATGGAGCCTTTTTAGGGAGGCCGAATCATGGATCTATTCTTAGGAGGTCGAATCAAGGAACCTTTTTAGGGAGACCAAATCATGGAGTCTTTCTGGGAAGGTTGAATCATAGAGGAATTCTAAGAAGACTGAATCATGGAGCCTTTCTAAGGAGGTCGAATCATAGAGGCTTTCTAGGGAAGCCAAATCATAAATCCATTTTTGGGAGGTCAGGTCATGGAGCATTTATATAGAGAGAGCAAATCATAGGGTCTTCTTAGAGATGGGTAGAATCATGTAGTAAGGCGAATCGTAGAGCTCTTCTAAACATTTTTTTTTCTTGACTGAACCAATGAGTCCATCATATGATTCAAGTGTTTGGTCATAAATATGGGATGCATGTGGTCTTTAAGAGTTGAACTCGGCATTAAGTAATTATATTGGATAGTGAACACGAAGTGTTCGGACATCGAGCACTAGACTCAACATCAAGTGTTAGGGACTCGGCATCAAGTAACTATACTTGGAAATGAATGTGAGGTATTCAAACATCAAGTACTAGGCTTCGCATCTAGTATTAGGGACTCGGCATCAAGTAACTATACTTGGTAGAGAATGTGAGGTGTTCGAGCATCGAGCACTAGACTTGGCATTAAGTACTAGGGACTCGATATTAAGTACTGGGGACGTGGCATCCAGTAATTATACTTGGCAATGAACGCGAGGTGCACTCAGTTTATGGAATCCACTTAGCGTCAAGGTATCCATCATTAAAGAAGAAAAATAGGATGAGATTTCTATTGGAGAAGGAAAGAAGCAAATAACATTAGAGATATTCTATTGCATTGAAGAAATCATATTATATTGGAGTAATATTTCATTAATGAACATAACTTTGTTTGAGATAGAAACTAGTTACATGAATCAAAATACTTAAGCACGAAGGCATTCCAAACTCTTAGGAGTTCCAAACCTTGCATTATCTTTAACTTGTAGGTTCCAACTTCTAAGATTCGATAGATTCGGTATGGCCCCTCCTTATTAACTTTGGTCTATATATTCGTTAGTGTTCCCTTCTTGCATTCACCCCTTTCCTTTTCTCTCTCTTGTTTTAATCGTCGAGCTTCATCTAATTGGATAAATTCTTTGAGTTTTTTTAATCAACTCATTAACTGTGGTGGAGGGTTCTTGGCTAAGGAATCAAATAGAACCCGAAACATTGTGCCATAAGTCATTGTATTAATGGTTGTCTCATGGTTCAAGCTTTTGACCTTAATGGCCTCCTTAGTAAAATCTCAACATATGTTCTCAAAGACTCGCCCTCTTTTTGCTTAGTTTTTGCAAGTCTAAAGATGTCTTATGTACAAGGATGCTAATTACAAAATGACTAGTGAAGGATAAAGCTAATTTGGAGAATGTGGGTATGGATTGAGCTAGAAAGGATTCATACCATTCTTGAGATATGTCATATAATGTGATAGGGAAAGCTCGACAAAGGATTGGGTCTGAGATGAGTTGGTGTTATATTAAGGTCTTGAATTTGGATGTGTTTTGTTGTGATGAGACAAAAATTTACCTCATTCCATTTAATGAGATCCTACCGCATGAAAGTAATGGGTAATGCTTGCAGACTGAGAAAAATGGGATCAAGAGCTCCCTAGGATGGACCCGGTGGAGAGCCTCTGATACCAAAGCCAGTAGACATAATGGAGAGAAAATAGAGATAATGTATAGAAAGAGAGTTAAGGATGAGATATAGAACCCCCTCTTTACCTTGTTCTTACCATTATATAGAGGAAAATGTGGGCCCCTAATGACACATGTCCTCACGCTATTAGAGGCCATTTTTATCCCTCAACAGAGGCCCCCCACTCATTAATATGATTTGAGTGTGTCGAGGAGCGAGTTAAAGGAGTAGATACGTGATCTAATTATAACAAGATTCATCCATACTGTAGATAAAGGAGCCAAGACAAAGGCTGTCATAGAAGCAAGCTGCGAGGCTTGATATGGAGGTAGCTAGATGCTTGAATAGATAGGCAAGCTAACAAGCTCGATGTCGAGGCTGCTGGGTGCCTGAATAAATGGGCGAGCTGACAAGCTTGATGTCAAGGCAACTAGGTGCTTGAATAGATGGTAAGCTGACGAGCTCAATGTCAAGGTAGTTAGGTGCCTGAATAGTTATGCGAGCTAAGGAGCTTGATATCAAGGCAGCTAGGTGCCTAAATAGAAAGGCAAGCTGAGGATCTGGATATAGAGGTAGTTGGGTGATTGAATAGAGAAGCGAGCTGAAGTGCTCGATATGAAGGCAATTGGGTGCCTAAAGAGAGATGAGAGCTGAGGATCTCGATGTGGGGGCAGTTCAGTGCCTAAATAAAAAGGCGAGCTTGTGAGCTCAATGTGGAGGTAGCTGGGTGCTTGAATGTCGATGTGAGCAAAAGAGGTCGGTACCAGTAGGCGAGCCATACTGGTGGCTTGTATATGGAGCATGTAAATGATCATTGCATAATTATTGCTATACTATCGTGTGGTCTTATAATTTTCAAGGTCTTCAAATCTAGTTTTCAATGCCATGGTATGTGGACTTATATATTCCAAATAGCTTTAAGATTATCCAAATAGCTTTAAGTCTTCTCTGCCACGACATATGGACTTACAAATTCTATTATCCTCATGTGTCTTTTGATAATGCCAAAACTTGGTAAATTTAATTAAAACAGTATATGATCATTGTTTCCAAGTGTTTACAGCTTGTAGGGCATAATGGGCATTACGCATTGCTCACCCTGTTACACTTAAATCAAAATTCAAGAATTTGGGACAAAGACAAAATTCACGAGTGTTTCCATTCCTTTACAGCCATTACCAGTCTTATAGTAATGGGAATTACTATTAATAATGACCGTTACCATCTGAAGGATGAAATGGTGGAGCTCGACCAAGCCTTAAGTTACTCCTGTTACCAACAAGCATACCACTATTGCAGTTAATCAATAATGACCGTTATAGCATATTCACAACCGATACCTGTCATTATCAAAAAAATTTACAAAGTATCAAAGAGCGGTTAATTGATTAAATAAGCACGAAAAACATCCTTTCTGATTAGAACAACCATATTTTTGTATATGAAGTTAAGGACTATAAAAGAAAGATGTTTATAAATGAAGAGGTAGAGATTCCAAGAGATTTAAGTACTTACAAGTCAAATCCTTAAGCTTCAAATTCATACTCTGTTTTTAGAACACCTTATGCTATAAGCTTATATCTTTTGTGTTTATTTGTAAAAGCTATTGAGCTAAATTTCAATATTTGTATTAGCTTCCTTCTGAGTCTTGAGAGACATTAAACCTCAAAAGCTTATTGTATTTCTTTGAGTGTTGGGTAAAATCTTGAAAATCTATTGTTAGGTAAAATTATAGAAATCTATTGTTGGGCGAAATTTATAAAATCTATTGTAAGGGCGAAATCTCAAATCAACTAGTATATTGTAAGCATTGGGTGCAATCCCATAGAACTAGTGGAACACTAAGTCATGCACTTGGGAGAAGTGGACGTAGGAGAAGAGTTTGCTCCAAACCACTATAAAAATTTGCTAAGCTTTCTTATTCTTTATCTCTTTCAATTTATATATTGCTGCATTTGTTAGAGAATATCATTTAGGTGTGAAATTACATTAGAAATTCAAATTCTTATTCAATACCCCCCGCGCCCTCTAGGAATTTCCATATAGGGTTCAATAATTGGTATCATAGTTTGTGCTCTTATTTGCATAAAATTCAATGATTTTAAGAGCTAACGATCAACCATGGCAGGTTCAACAAGAACTCTTTTCCAAAAGGTACATTGTAGCACAAGACCTCCAATGTTTTATGGTGCAAACTACAATCAGTAGAATGTTAGGATGAGATTCCATATGAGATTTAAAGGGTATGAAATTTGGGAGGTGGTTGAGAAAGGGCCATTTGTTCCAATGGATGAAAGCTCATCAATGCCCAAAGATCTTTCCACTTACATTGCCGATAAGAAGAAGTTGGCCTTGAATGACAAAGCCGTAGACTTACTTTTTTATGCACTTGACGAAACTGAATTTAATAGAGTTTCGGCTTGTGAAATCGGTAAAGAGATATGGGAAGTATTGAGAATGACTCATGAAGGTACAAGCCAAATGAAGGACCTCACCACAAGTTTTGAGAACTTTGCAATAAAGGAAGAAGAAATGATTGCCGAAATGTACAAGCGGTTCACCACCATAGTGAATGAGTTAAAAGGGCTTAAGAAGACTTTTACTATAAAAAAAAAGCTAATCATTAAGCTCTTGAGGTCTTTACTGAAAAAGTGGGACTCCAAGGTTGATGCTATAGAAGAATCCAAAAACTTGAGTGCATTAACATTGGAGGAGTTAATAAGAAATTTGACCACTTATGAGATGAAGAAAAAGAAGAGGCTAGAGGCAAAAGAAAACAAATCCAAGAAGGAGAAGTCCATTGCTTTCAAAGCTTCAATTAAGGAAGGAAAAGACTCCTCATGTGAAGAAGATGAACATGAAATGATGCTACTTGCAAGAAAATTTAACATTTTCAACAAATTCATCTCAAAGTATAAGAAGGAAAGAAAATTATCAAGAAAGAATCAAGTATATACAGCTTGGAGTAGTAGTGACACTTCAAGCAATGAAGAGTCATCGAAAGATGAAGAGGATGAGAATGATAATCTATGCTTCATGACACAAGAGGACAAACAAGAAAATGTTTTGATGAGTTGTAAGATGATGGAGAATAATTTTATAAACACTACGAAGGAGAACATTTTTTTAAAAAAGAAATTTGTGTCACTTAAAAAATGAACATGAGAAGCTTTTACAAGAATCAAAACAAAACTTTGATAAGATTTTAAATAAAAAGAAAAACTCATGTCTCAATTATTTTAATTAAAAGTCTCGTTTGAAAAACACTCTAATGAGCATGATATAGTCAAGTGTGAGCTAAATAATTCAAAAAAGATTTTAAGAAAGTTCTCAATTGCTTGCAAAACTCTTGAAGATATTATTGCTTCCCAAAGAGGTGTTTTTTATAAAGCCGGTTTAGGCTACAAAGTTGATTTCAAAGAAAATAAATATGATAGTTTTTTTAAGAAAAAGGAAATTCAGCCCAAGAATTTAACAAAATGCTTTTATTATCATGGACATACATTGCATAGATTCCCTATCAAACTTAAGAAACCATACACTATTAGAAAGGTTTAGGTTCCAAAAGAATCAAAACATATCACTAAGAGTGTTTGGGTTTCTAAGGGAACTAACAAGGATGGACCCAAAAGCACTTGGGTACTAGTAAAAGCATGAAACACCCTTGTTTTTTAAGAGCACTCAAAGGGAAAGAATAAATGGGTGCTCAATAGTGAATGTTCAAAGCATATGACACTTGATAAGTCAAAATTCACTTAATTGAAGGCCAAAATGGATGAAAAGTAAATTTTTAAGACAATTAAGAAGGAATATCATTGGCATTGGTTCCATTAAAGCGATTGAAAATATGATGGAAGATCTATCCATAAAGGAACATCAAAAACAAAGTATTGTGAAAGAAAAAGAGGTCGAAAGTAAAAAAATGCACTTCAAGAAGTCATTCATCAACAAAGAAAAGCTCAACATCCAAGGGTGAGAAATGAGGTCAAGGAACTCCTAAAAGATTTAGGATGAACAACATAAATTCTCAACTTACACCAATAAGCACATCAATAAAAAAGGAGGTTGATGAGAAAGGTAAAAGTGTTAATTCTAAGCTCTATAGGAACATGAAAGGTAAAAGTATCTTCTCTTTCCTATATTCATTGATATTTAAATAATGGTTTCTTATATGTGTTAAATTTGTGCATGTGTGTTGTGTTTGCAATGATTGATAAGTGAATCAATGGAATTCTTATGAATTTTCGTTATCACATCTTCAATCAATATCATATCATTGCCAAATGATGTATCATGTTATTTTGCTTAGGTATTTGATCCTTTTGGCATATTGAAACTTTTTGTACTTTAGAAGGGAAAGTGTACCTAAGCAAATTGATAAATTATTTATCCTCTTTATTTTGACAAAAAGGAGGAGATTTGATTGTTATTATTATTGCTTTAATGAGGAGATTGTTTTATGCATACTTTGCACCGATACTTGTGTTTTGATGACATTGGTACACTTTATCTTGTCATTAGCACTATTTGGTATTTGTTTCACTTTTGGATGATTTTGTATATGTTTTAAGTTTTTTGGATGCTATTTGGATCTTTATTATTATCATGGATACATTCATGATATTTTGCTAAAATTAAACTTTGTTGTGCTTCAAATTGAATCGATCTTGAGTTAACTTTTCCAAATTGAGTTTGGTTGTGCATATGCAAGTTGTTATTGCCTATTTTTGAGACATTTGCACCAATTATTTGCGTGTTTGATGATATTTTTGTGCAATTTGTTGATGATTCTTGCTATATGACTATTTGGTGTGCATATATTGAGCATATTGTGTGCTTTATTAAGAGGGACATATGTACCTTAATATATGCATAATTTTCAATGATCAAACAATAAATGTCTCCCCTTTTTTGTCATAATAAAAAAAGGTGAAGGCATGCTCAATATTTTTGAGACATTTGCACTAATTATTTGCATGTTTGATGATATTTTTATGCAATTTATTGATGATTCTTGCTATATGACTATTTGGTGTGCATATATTGAGCATATTGTGTGCTTTATTAAGAGGGAGATATGTATTGAACATATTGAGCATGCCTTCACCTTTTTTATTATGACAAAAAAGGGGAGACATTTATTGTTTGATCATTGAAAATTATGCATATATTAAGGTGGAGTCACTTATGTCTTTTGTGCATATATACTTGTATTTTCAATTGAATTAAATTGGCAAATGTGAATATTTGTTATGTGTTATATGCCTTCAAAGGACTTAGTTTTGTCATCATCAAAAAGGGCAAGACTGTTGTCCTCATGTGTGTTTTGATGATGCCAAAACTTGGTAATTTTAATTAAAAAATTATATGATCTTTGTTTCTAAGTATTTGCACCTTACAAGGCCTAACGGGCATTACGCATTGCTCACCCCCGTTACACTTAAATCAAAATTCAAGAATTTGGGATAGAGACAAAATTCACGAGTGTTACTAGTCTTATAGTAACGGGAGTTATTGTTTAATAACGAGCGTTACCATATAAAGGATGAAATGGTAGAGCTAGACCGAGCCTAAAGTTACCCTCGTTACCAACAAGCTCACCACTGTTACAGTTGACCAGTAATGACCGTTATCAGCAAAATCTGTAGAATATCAAAGAGTCGTTAGTTGATAATGTAAGCACGAAAAACATCTCTTTCTTATCAGAACAACCATATTTTTGTACCTGAAGTTAAAGACTATAAAAGGAATATGTTTCCAAGTGAAGAGGTAAAGATTCCAAGAGATTCAAGTGCTTACAACTCAAATCCTTAAGCTTCAAATTCATACTCTGTTTTTAAAGCACCTTGTGCTATAAGCTTATATCTTTTGTAGTCATTTGTAAAACCTATTGAGCTTAATTTAAATCTTTGTATTAGCTTTCTTGCGAGTCTTTAGAGACATTAAACCTCAAAAGCTTCTTGTATTTCTTGAGTGTTAGGCAAAATCTCGAAAATCTATTATTGAGCAAAATCCCAAAAATCTATTATAAGGGCGAAATCTCTGATCAACTAGTGTATTGTAAACATTAGACATAATCCCGTAGAACTAGTGGAACCCTAAGTCGTGGACTCGGGAGAAGTGGATGTAGGAGAAGAAATTGCTTTGAACCACTATAAAAATTAGCTAAGCATTCTTACTCCTTATCTCTTTGAATTTATATATTGTTGCATTCGTTAGAGAATATCATTTAGGTTTGAAATTACATTAGAAATTCAAATTCCTATTCGCCCCCTTTAGGAATTGCCACATAGGGTTCAACATATTCCAATTAGCTTTTCAATGGCTTCGAGATTATTCCTCTTTAGAGGTCTTCAAATAATATACCTTATTGATAGAGGTCTTAGGAAAACATGCCTCGCTTGGAGGTCTTATATAATATGTGCTTTGTTGATAAAGGTATTGGAAAAATCTTGCCTCATATAGAGGACTTTAAAAATCCACCTCGAATAAAGGTCTTCAATAATCCGCCTACATTGAGGACTTTAGAAATCTTCCTCGTATAAAGGTCTTCGATAATCTACCTCACATTAAGGACTTTAGAAATAAGCCTCGCATAGAGGTCTTCGATAATCTGCCACGCATAGAGGATTTTAGAAATCTACCTTGCATTGAGGACTTTATAAATCCACCTTGCAGTTTTTTGCTAAGAGCTTGCTAGGTCCGTCTTCCTCTTGCAAGGAGGTGCCTCGCAATCTTCTACCTAGCCTTACTAGGTTTTTGGGTGCCTCGTAGACTTTCACCTAGTCAAACTAGGTCTTTGGGTGCCTCGCAGACTCTCGCTTAACCGAACTAGGTCTTTGATGTTTCGTGGACTTTCGCCTATTCGAACTAAGTCTTTGATGTCTCGTGGACTTTCACCTAGCCAGACTAGGTCTTTGATACCTCGCGGTCTTTTGCCTAGACTTATCAATGTCTTTTTTCCTCTCAAGAAGAGGTGCCTCATGGTCTTTCTTCTAAACTTATCTAGGTCTTTCTCCCTCTAAACAAGGAGTTTCCTAGCTATCTTTCACCTAGACTTATCTAGGTTTTTCTCCCTTTGGACGAGGAGTTTCCTCGCTATCTTTTGCCTCGCGGTCTTTCGCCTAGACTTATCTAGGTCTTTCTCCCTCTGGATAGGGAGTTGCCTCATGATATTTCACTTAGACTTATATAGGTTTTTCTCCCTCTAGACAAGGAATTACCTAGCAAACTTTAGCCTAGTCGAACTAGATCTTTGATGCCTCGCTATGCCAAGGACTTTGTTACAGTTTGCACTTTTATTGGGGCTTTACATTGCATTTCCATAAGGGCTTTACTCTCTAAATGTGAGCTCACACTCCATCGAGGAAACTAGATTGCCATCCTCCCAAGTCTCGCTCTTGGTTTCAGGTGTGCACGCACTCCTAGAAGGGGCTTATATTGCACTCCTTTATGGGTTTTACCCATCTATTTTGACGGACAACGTCGTTTGCATGCAGCTCGCAGACTGATTTGAATAACTTGTTGCTTTTTGCTAAGTCAAGCACTATTATTCTCAACAAATAAAAATTTTGGTAATCTTTCCATCAACAAACAGGGATTACACAAGCATGTTTAAAAATCAAATAGAAGATGTGTGTTTGTTTCGTAATTGTTCACTTATTTGTCATGTGAAATTAATCATTTTAGGTGTAATTTGAGCAATTTCATGGCCATTTAGTTTAAATCATATCATTTCATTTGTGTTAGGTTTGAGGAAGGTTTTTACTTTGTTTTT
>CATKHJ010271414.1:0-21376 GCA_949750685.1 Vernicia montana | reverse complement strand
GCCCCAAAAAATATGTGAGATGTCCAAGATCTTTCATTTTAAATGTACTATGCAACATATTTTGAAGCTTAGTGATCAGCCCATTGTCATTACCAGTGATGATAATATCATCAACATAGACTAAGAGAAAGACCATACCAGTGGTTGTCTTGTGAAAGAAGAGTGATGAATCATATTGACTTTGTGTGAATGAGAAGGTGAGAAGAGTGTTGCGAAACTTCTCAAACCAGGCTCTAGGTGCCTGCTTCAATCCATACAAAGAGCATCGTAGCTTGCAAACTTCATGAGAAGCTGTCATTGACATACCGGGTGGAAGTTTCATGTAAATCTCTTCCTTAAGGTCCCCATTCAAGAAGGCATTTTTTACATCCATCTGATGTAAAGGCCAAGATTTAGATGATGCAATAGCAAGAATGGTTCTCACTGTGGTCATCTTAG
Source organism: Vernicia montana (assembly GCA_949750685.1). Classification (NCBI taxonomy): domain Eukaryota; kingdom Viridiplantae; phylum Streptophyta; class Magnoliopsida; order Malpighiales; family Euphorbiaceae; genus Vernicia; species Vernicia montana. The sequence continues at coordinate 20,938 of CATKHJ010271414.1, read as the reverse complement.
CAACTGGTGTGAATGTTTCTTCATAGTCGAGGCTATATTCTTGTTTATTGCCAAGAGCAACCAATCGAGCTTTGTATCTATCTAAAGAGCCATCATACTTGATTTTCACAGTGTAGACCCACTTACTACCAATGGGCTTAACATTTGGAGGACAAAAAACAATGTCCCAAGTATGGTTTTCCTCAAGTGCTTGAAGTTCTGCTTCCATTGCTTGTTGACAACACTCATGTTCCATAGCCTGTTTATAACAAGTGGGAATGGAAATAGAAGACAAAGTAGTAGACATAGCCATAGGGGTTGAAAAACCATACCTTTCAGGAGGTTTGTGAGGTCTAGAGCTTCTTCGAAGAGGAGGTGGATTATTGTAAATGGGTAGAACAAGATCAGATGTCGCAGGAAGATGTGGAGGAACCTTGGTGAGACCTGTAGGAGGATCAGAAGCAGGAGGAGTGCATCTATGATAAACATAACCAGGTTTAAACCTTTGTACTGGTGTTGGTGACTTAGGAAAATGTGGTAAAGCAGATAGAGAAGAGAATTCTGAAGTCTATTGTGTGCTAAAGAAGGGCTGATTTTCAAAAAAAAAATGACATTCCTAGAGACACGAGTTTGACGGGTATGAGGGTCATAGCAAAGAAATCCTTTTTGGGTTCCAGCATATCCCAAGAAAGCACACTTGCAGATTGGGCATTAAGTTTATTTCTCTAATATGCAGGAAGGTGAACAAAACAAACATATCCAAAAATATGAAGATTGGAATAATTTGGTGCATGCCCAAACAAACGAAAGTAGGGAGAATCATTGTTCAAGTTGGGAGATGGTAATCTATTAATCAAATAAATAGCAGTAGACAAAGCTTCACACCAAAAATGAGAAGAAACACAAGACTCAATTAGAAGAGTTCGAACAACATCAAGAAGATGATGATTCTTTCTTTCAGCCACATCGTTTTGTTGTGGAGTGAAAGGACAAGAATGTTGTGATATGATCCCATGACTTTGAAGAAAAAATTGAAATTCATTTGATATATATTCACCACCTGAATCAGATTGCAAGATTTTGATTTTGGCAGAAAATTGTATTTCAACTAAAGCAAGAAAGACTTTAAACACAGAGAAAACCTCACTTTTAGACCGAAGAAAATATACCCAAGTAAAGCGAGTGAAATCATTGATAAATGTAACAAAATATTTGTAATGTTTTGTAAGGATAGCAATGAGTCCTTCAGGAGGTACACTTGCATACACAATATCGGTGTACTCAGCCCAAAGATTTCCAAAAGAAGAATAAAACTCTTGGATTGACATACTCCCTTGACTGAGTTGACCCAACTCGAGTTCCAATTGAAACCTTCGTGCTGGATTGCTTGGGTTGTAAATTTTCTTCAAGTAATCCCACATTTCTCTAGAGGTTTTATAAGGCTTGAGATTGAGAAGTATGAAGGGTTCTACACTTCCAAGGATCCAAGACATAATCTGAGCATTCTTCACCTCCCATTTCACATATTTCTCCTTCCCCTTCTTGCTGTTAGGTGCAGGATCTGTCCCATCAATATGACCCATAATTCCTTTCCCTTAACAAAGATTTCTAATTTGAATGCCCAGGCAGAATAGTTCTTGCCATTAAATTGAACAAGAAAATATTCAGATCGTTCCAAAGACATGATTCAACCAGAAACAAGAACTAAGAAATCAGGTCCAAGAAAACAGAATAGAAGAACACGAAAACAAGACTAAAACACTAAGATCTTGGAGCTAGACAAGGAACCAGACACAAGATGAAATGATCTCAGAGTTTTGGCTCTGATACCATGACAAGAAAATAAAAGAGAATTTCTGAAATGTTTTTTTGTGTCATTTCACTAAGAGAATTACAATATATATAGACATCAAGAATGATCAAATCCCTTAATCCTAGGGTCTAATATAGTAAGCATAATCAGATCCCTTAATCGTAGGCCTATTATAGGAAGAAATACAGCAGTAATTACAGCAAGAATATATACAACAATAATGAAAATCTTAGAGAGGTAATCAAGGGATATACAGCTATAACAAAACTAAATAAGGAAAGAAGAATATATTGAAATAGAATACAGTCCTATCGAGAAATACTCGCACTTTGTAGGTTAGAATTGCATAAAACAACTTTTTAAGAAGCATAATCACTAGAAATCCTTTATTCAGCAAACAAATCATTAGGAAAGGAGTACATAAGTATTTTAGACTCTAATTCTAAGCCTATGAGCACTTCAACTCCTAATTGTTACTAGACTTGATTTCTAAATAAAAATATATTTTTTTCCCCGTTTTTGACTATTATACTAATAAGGACTTTTATTAAGGCCTTGTTTCTTTCAAGTAACATAAGAAAATATTTTTTGAGAAAATAACTTATTTCCTTTTGTTTGGTTGCAATACTGAAATTAGTTGGAAGTTATTTTTTGGATTTTGTAATACTTTGGAAAATATTGAATTTCAATTTAGATGAATATAAAAATGTTCAGACTTATAAGAACATATTTTTTATTTATTGTTCAATATGTGCAAAAAAATGGTAAATTCGGTAGTCATCGACAACTAGTGTTGGCCAATGATGACTGATGGTGGTTGGTGGATTAGTGGATAAATGTTTATGTAGTTCACTTAGTGGTTGCTTTCCTTTTAACGAGTTTGTCAAAATTCAGAAAATGTTTTCCTTTTCTGATAAGAGGAAGTCATTTTCTCTGGAAATGACATAATTTTCCTTTTGATTAGGAAAATATTTTTGTTGACCAATTTTCTTATAACTGCACCTAACCGAAAATGCAAAAAATGTTTCCTAAGAAAATATTTCCCACAAAATAAATGGAGTCTAAGACTTGAAACATGTAGACCTAACTTAAGGCACAAAAATTGATAAGCCAAAACCAACTCAACAGAACTTGCAAACTACTATATTTGCAGTTCTTAAAAGTATAGGTAAACATACAAAGACTGTATCGGGCTTGGAACAATGTAGCCAAACATATAAATTTATTTGATCTTTCATCTTGCTTTGCCTAGTCTATCCAGTTGGCTGCACTTTCATTTTGAATAGCTTATTTTATTGTTCTTCCAACTTACAAAGCAAGTGAAGCCCGACTTTGGTAATTAGGCACAGAAGGTTGCTATGAAATGACGCCTAAGCTTTTTTATTCAAAATTTTCTTTATTAATTATGAGTTTAACGTATGTGCAGGGTGAGGCTCTAGTTATGGGATATGATGACATGGGGTGAGTAATTCACTTCATTTATGACTTTGGAATCAAAAGTTACTCTTCTTTCAATGTGGGCCTGATAGGGGGGGGGGGGGGGGATGGTGTGGGTTATGTTCTTGTTAAAGTTGTATATTAGGTTTCTCTGTTAGCTGACATGGATGGCATGTTATATAGTTAGTGTATTGAAAAATGGTAGGCAGAAAACTCACAATCACAACACAAACACACACACTCTCGTAGACAAATACAGTTTTGTAAATAGAACCTCTTAGGGCAGGCCTTTCATTCATTGTTCTAACTCTTGTATAGTTGAGTGTATACATGGCTTAAATACAAAAGAATGGGCTTAAGTCAAACCCATACCACAGCCATAACCTGCCTTCAATCAATCTAACCCATACTTAGCTTTTTCTAACCTACAAGTAATACATACTTTCTACCAAACCCCACTGGCTTGCTGGAACAACGAGCCGCTATAACAGAAAACACAATACAAATTTCCCTGCGAAAAACTTTTCCAATCTTGCCTCCAGCACAGTGAATAGTCACCACAGATATGTATGATTCACCACAGATATTTCACAAATCTGAGATTATATGCCTATGTTGTACACACAAATAACTTTTAACTGCATTATCTTCATTGACAGTTAATATAGCCATGGGCCTACAAATGATTTTGATAGTTATAATTGCATTTTGGAGAACTATAATTACTAATTGGCAATAATGACCTAAAAGACATTAGAACATATAGATTTTAATGTCTTTTTTTTGGGGGGGGAGCATGTGGACATTTTCTGGTAGTAAACTAATTATTGACAATCAGCAACATTGGAATAATAAATATAACATGCTTCATGGTTGCATACCTTGGAATTGTACTTTGCACTTGCTTTGGTGGTTAAAATGTCATAGATGTTATTAGTGTTGTGGGATGGGTTGGGATTGAATCAGTGGTTTAAGAAACTGTATCATTGGGTGTAAAATGATGAAGGTCCTATATACTAATCATATATGTCTTTCTGACCTAAGGTTTGGTTTTTGTTGACAAAAACTGTCAAATTGGCATTGTTAATTAGACATGAGCATTCACAAGAAGTCACAAAATTCATGGCATTGTTATTTAGTTAGACAGGAGAGTTTGGAAGAAATCACAAAATTCATGGGAAAATGATGCATAATTGAACTATTCCATTCTCATATGCTTATTTTCCAATATATTACAAATTACGATGGTTTGTAAGGTGGGCATGCTCTTGTGGTGTTATTCATTATGGTTTTTGTCCTTTTCAGGTATGAACTTTGGAAACCAAATCTCAGATCAACGATGGAGGGTGACATGAGACAAGTTAGTATGGGCCAGAAAAGTAAAGCCGAAGTTTTGGAAACTTGTTGCAGCAGATGAAAGCCTGCTTCTTAGATGTAAGTTGATATTGATTATTTGCTCAATGAAGTGTTTTGAATGGGGGTCATGTCCTTCAATCTCTATGCACAAGTAGTCAATTATATTCGCAACTTTTATTTAATTTTCTTTCTCAATTAGTTGTCTGGGTGAGGCAGCACATACTTGCACATATGTTCAGGTTGAAAGATACGTTAATTATGACATTAAAGCTAGCATTAATTGCTTGCATATGAAAGCTATATTTGATTTATAAAAAATGATAATGTGCTGAGAATTTTACAATTTCTATGGTCATCTAAGGTGGTATGTTTACCTGTCTCATCCCATCTTCAGAAATGTGACGGTCATAGGGCATGGGTGGCTGTAAGGGCACCAATCACCCGTAGAATCCCTATCTATCATGATTCCAAATGAGATCCAGCATGGTATCAGCTGAAAACATGACATTTCCCAAGATCATAACCTGTTATGAAAGACACTTCCAAAATTTCCCTTCAAACCTCACTACAATGCATCAATACAATTCATCCCAAATCAGTCCTCAATCACAAATATATTCATAAACTCCATCAGTTCAATATCACATCACGTACTTATCATATATAATTCTTGCTACATCACGTACTTATCATATATAATTCTTGCTACACACTGATGTCAGCTATCATCCATTATATACATTCTCAAGTATAACACTAATGAATACACACATGGAGCTCTAGACACTCTCAAAGTTATATACATATATACATAAAAACAAAATAAGAAACTTACATTAACCAGATGTCGACCCTCAAGGGAGGTAAAGAACTTGAGATATCTCCTAACCAATCTATAGCCCACTAATCTCCTGAAACATATTAATCACAAATATGTGAGAAAATTCTCAGTCAGGAAAGATATAACAATGTAAATTGTAAGCTTAGACAATCACAGTAGACTCACATTGATAATTGCTGTATTTTTTGGTCAAAACACCAAAAAAGAGATCTTATTGCAAATTCAATAAGCAATACAACCTATACTGAACAAAGAATCTAACTAATTACATCAACAAATCAATTGCCATTTCCTGTACAATTCAAAAAATTTCAAGCTATGACTTCCTGAAGCTTTCATGAATTTAATTTAGCCAAGTTAGCTAAACAAGGTTAGCGATTACTTGTAGAACCATCATCTTTGGTTGCTAAATTGTTTAAAGCTCGGTATTATCCTGGAGGTTCTTTTTTGAATGCTTCCTTGGGCAGCAATCCTAGCTATATTTGGCGTAGTATTTTAGCTGCTCAAAACTTGCTTAGATCTCACTGCTTTCTTCGTATTGGTATTGGGGAGAATATTAATATTTGGACATATCCTTGGCTCCCTCATGATGAGTCTCCAATGGTATCAACCCCAATTCCTTTTGGGCTTGATCTAGCTAAGGTAAACTCTCTTTTACTTCCTGATGGTTCTAATTGGGATATTGATTTGATTAATGATATTTTCATTGAAAGAGACAAAGCTATTCTTTCTATTCCTTTGAGTATATATTCTCCTGTGGATAGTTGGTCTTGGTTAGGTGATAAAAGAGGTACTTACTCTGTTAAAAGCGGGTACAGATATCTTCGTGATGGTTATAATGCTTCTTCTATGGCAATTTCATCTATTCCTTCTACTGTTTGGCAAAAGCTCTGGTCAATCACAGTCCCGCCAAAGATTAAGAATCTCCTATGGCGTGTTTTTCATGGATGTTTACCAAGGATAATTTGATTTCTAAACATGTGGATATTACTGTGGAATGTCCTGTATGTGGTACTGATGCAGAATCTATCGATCACATTTTCTTGTTATGTTCATTTGCTTCTCAGTGCTGGAATTTTTCTTCTCTTCATGTGCTTGCTGTAGGTGTGAATTCGTTTATAAACTGGTTTGTTTCTGTGTTATCAGTTGGTAATATTGAAGACTTAGCCCTTGCTTGTATGATTATTTGGGGAATTTGGAATCAGAGGAATGATGTTTTATGGAATCAATAAGTTTGGTAATCCTGCCCAGCTTTTTTCTTTTGTTAGCTCATATCTTCTTCAACGGCAATATGCTCAAGTAAATCCCCAAGGCCATAATTTTGTTAATACTGGAGATGGTGCTATTATTTGGCAAAAACCACACGCTGGTTGGGTCAAATGTAATGTTGATGCGTCCATTTTTGCTGAAGATGGTTATTGTGGTTTAGGGTGTATCATTAGAAACGAGTATGGTGATTGTGTGGCTGCAAAATGTTGTGCAAGACCTGGAATTTTTTATCCAAAAATTGCAGAAGACTTGAGTTGGGTAAAGCAAAAAGGACTTCAGCACGTGATGGAAAGTGATGCTCTGGTCTTAATCCAAGCTTTGCGTTGCAGTAAAGTAGATATGTCTTTTTTTGGTTTATTAGTTGCAGATTGTAAATCTCTAATGAAGGATCTAGCCTTCTATGAGATAGTTTTTGTTAAAAAGTTAGCGAACAATGCAGCCTATCATTTGGCTCGTGCGGTTTGTTTTATGTCTGATCAGCAGGACTGGGGGTCTGTGTCCCCTCCTTGCATCATGATTGTTTTGATTTATGATAAGCAATGATAATATTTCTTCTTTGGTTTTCAAAAAGAAAATATATAGTAATAAATATATTTTTAGAAGAAAGAAAACTTTTAATGTTTTTAATGAATTTATTTAGTATTTGTTTGTGAAAATTTTAATTTTGACTTTTTAGAAATTTTTAGAAATAGGTAAAGCGAGAGGTGAGTAAAACCGAACCGAAATTGAAAAGTCAAATCGAATTGATTAGTTTGATTCTTTTTTTAAAAATTTTGGTTTGATTCAGTTTAAAAATTTTAAAACCGAATTAAATTTCGATTTGGTTCGATTTTTATCCAAAAAATTTTGGTTAAAACCGAACCAACTAAGCTTTATATATACATATATTAAAATATATTTATATTATATATATTTATTAAACATATATTAAAATTTATTTGAATTTCTTTTCAAATTTATGAAAAAAAAAGGGAAATAGCAAAAAAAAAAAAAAAAAACAACCAAAACCAACTAAAACCGACCAACTAAATTGAGCTAAACTTTTTCAATTCGGTTTAGTTTTTACTCTTAGTTTAGTTCGATTTTGTTTAATAAAAATATAATTTTAGATGTTTTGATTCGGTTTGATTTTGAACCAAAATAGCTGTTTGCACACCCTTAGATAAAGCAATACTACATAGCAACTAGAATTTTAACATAACCACAACCAGATTTATAATAAAAGTCTTTAGAGTTATACATCAATGTAGCTCCTCGAGGAGGAAAGGAAAATCAAGAATCTTTATCTTTTCTTTTACTAACTTCTATTCTAACACTTGAAAAAAAATAATTGAAAAAAAGTGAGCTTTCAACTAAGTGATTTATGAAATATATCAATACTTGAGGGTTCATAGAGGATACAACAATAATTCTTACATATATACATTAATGCAATAGGGAGTCAATGCACAATAATATATGTGCCTAGAATAAATGGATACCGATGGTTCAAAACGCAATGTTAGAAACATATCATAGATCATAGTATAACATACATAACATGAATCATAATAGGACAGTAATTTCACCCTTTAAATATGAATATATGTTTGGCTGAGCTTATGTTTAAGACACGTAATTCTCCCTAGGTAGGATCCTGATAATTTAAATTTTACCAAGTGAATTATTGGTACGCAGGGTCTAATGAAATTTTTCCCATTAATAAAGCATTTTGTAATATATGTGATTTATGGCTAGGTCATAGCTTGATAGGAATCATAACAATAAGTTCGCCGAGTGGTCTCATTGACACCTATCATTAACACTAAAACATTGTTTTGGCCCAAGTGGCCTCGTATTAACAATAAAACATAATTGGGCCCAAGTGGCCTTTCATTCCAACTCCTCATCTTAGTAAATGGATAAATCAGTCATTCTAGCCTCCATTGTTACCGCTCAAACAGCCACACTGAACTCACGTAACACACAATAAAAGAACCCCTTATAGTAACAAAATAGTAACACACTCTCAAGCCTGAGAGAAAAACGCATTCTCAGACATGAGAGAAAAGAACTATATAATTTTTTGCTTTTTAACGCAATAAATCAAAATGAAAAATCAATTAAAAAAATACATAAATAATTTTCCGAAATTCTCAAAGTTAAATAATAATCATCAAAATATAAAAATTGACATTCTCATATAAAATCTAAACTTAGCAAATTTTAGAACACCATAATATAAAATGTCCGGGTGTTACAGTGATGATTTTCTCCATAATCAACCACAATTATAAGGAGAAGAATGATTTTGAGTGGAGGTTAGATGAGTTTGTGGTTGGGTCTATTTTGGAATTTTCGGCAATAAGCGCTGCTTTGAAATATGCCCCCCTCCCTTGCAATTATGGCAAATTATTGTTGTTGGGTCAAATTGTGTACAAAGGTATTTTGAGAATAAATAGGAGTCGAATACTATTGATTAGTATAGGAAGAATGACCTCTACCTCGAGAGCCATGACCTCGTCCACGATTCGTGTTGGAAGATCTAGTTGAATATTGTGCTGTCGGCAGAAATAGATCACTAGGTTTATCAAAGTTGAGTTACAACTCTTCACTCAACAATCTGCAATAAAACAGCCTCAGAAACTGATGAAAAAATCCAACTGAGAATGAGTTGGTCTTCACGAAACCAGATTGTGTAGGCGGGGTTCACTGCTGCCAAGCCCTCTAACTATTGAGGTGGAGTAGGTTGTGTGCCGTTGACATGGTGTTCAAGATTGAAACCACACAAGAGAGTCGAGTTCTGTTTGCTAGAGAAGAAAGTTAGAGGAGTTGAGTTGAGTTTAATGGTCATGTTTACCAACCACTTGATTACCTTGCCGGTTTGATCCAGTTTACCTATTGATCCGATTTACTTACTATCTAATTACCTTGTCGGTTGATTCGATTTACTTAATACCTAATTACCTTGTCGGTTGGTTCGGTTCTAATTATTTTAAATGATAACTTTGAATACTCCGTTGTCACTTGAAAAAGAGTGTTAGAATATCCCACATCTAATAAATACAAAATGTTAAAGGAGAATATAAGTGATAAGAGTCAACCACCCATATAACTAGTTCTAATCATTTTGATTATGATTGAACTCAAATTTAATAAAACCCTGTCTAACCTAATATGACTAATATGGGAATTTAACGATTATAGATATACACGAGGATTTATAACAGAAATACAAACATATATATGTAGAAATAAAGTAGTAGTAGTCTTATCCTTATCATTGCAAGCCAAACAAGCAGATGCAAGTACATGTTTGATTGCGATTTGATGAGTTCAATACTAGAAGAGGAGCTAATCAAATTGAAACTTTGGAATAACCTAAACTTTGAGTTCTCATTTGAATTCAATTAACAATGTTTGATGCAACTTGCTCAGTTCTACAAAACATAGCAATGGAAGTAGCCATGTACTCTTAACGTGGTGACGCTACTTTTGTTGTTAAGTTGCTAATGTCATTTGATTTTGCATTTATTTATATTGACATATTGTAATATAAATTATTGACATATTTATATTTTATAGTCTTATTTAAGAATTTAACTAAAACTTTTAAAAATAAAAATATATCTAATTAGATTTCATTAATTGAAGTGGGATGATAAATCTCTCCAATCGAGTATTTTCTTTGTTGGAAATTTAAAATAACTCGTTTTCCTCCTATTTTTCTTAAACAAAAATAATAATACAATTTGGTATGAATTAATATGCATGTATTTTGGTTCATTTCATGTAATTATAAGTGCATGTTCATTTTTTTTTTATGTATTGGATTTCTAGTTTGGAGGTTTGCAGGTTCTGAATTAATATTTTTTATCACTAAATTAATATTTATTAATTAATAAGCTAGTTGAGTTGAGTAATGAAATATCTTAATTAAATTATTTTCCATCTAATTATAATAATGATTCATTCATTAAATTTAAATGTGTCAATTGAGATTGGATATCAATGAACCTGAATAATAGCAATATTGAATAATAGTAATAATATTCATAAATTATATGTAAAATAATTAAAATAGTAGTCTAGCCTTTTTCTCTCTATTTGATAATAATAAAAAAAAAAATAACATAATAAAGGTGGAACAACTAAACATAAAATTAACACTCAATTTAAAATAAAAGATAAACTTAATACTAAAATAACTTCACTCAATTACCATAAACCATAAAAGAATTAACTTTCCTCAATTATCATCATCATCATCATCATCATTTTTACCTTCATCAGAATTTCCTGTTTCCTTTGCATATTCATTAAAATTAATATCTCTTCCTTCATTAGCTTCCCTATTGACTTCATTGTTGGCTCCACTATTAACATCAATGTTGGCTCCACTATTGACTTCATTAATGTTGGCTTCTTTGTCACTATCTCTACTGTTGGCTTCTTGTTCATTGACTTCATTGCCAATGCTATCTTCACTCTTGCAACTATAATTGCTAATGCAATCCTCGGTTTTTGTTTCACAGCCACTAAATTCATGTTTAGGAGGATCACCATAGTCAAATTCTTTGGAATTAGGATCCGTATCACTATCACTCCAACTCCAACTCATTGTTGTATAAATTATACAAACCATAATTTACAAACCATGATTGAGATCTTTATTTCAATTCACATAGAATATTTGTTACATGATGTGTGACTCTTCAGAATTGCATGACCAATTTTCTTCACCTAACTGAAAATGCAAAAATTATTTCCCAAGAAAATATTTTCCACAAAATAAATTAATCCATTATGACCTCTACTTTTTTTAGGTTATTCTTCAATGTTTCAAAACACCAATCAAGACTACAAACCATAGGATAATTTGAATGAAATTTTTTATCGTTGATTGGACTCAATAAATGGTTTCCATAATGAATAAAGCAATAATAACTACGACTTGTCACCTAATTTTAACTAAGGTTAAATATAAATAACAGTTAAAAAAAACCCATCAATTGAATTGAATTAGATCAAAGTAACCAAAGTTTTATAGTTTTTTATTTATAATATATAAGTAATACTAATTAAATAATATATAGATAAAACAAACATTATAAGATTATACATGACATTATATCAATTATTAAATTATATCAAAAGAAAATATATAATATATACCTCAATTGAATATAACTATTGATATTTATACAATTTACAATTTAAGTGGTTTTTAACTTAATTGAAAATTTTAAGTTAAGAAAATTTTATGTTATTAAACTATTTTAAAACTAATAAGTATTGAAAATATTAAATTAAGTAATAAGTTAAATTATCAAACACCCCCTACTTAAATATTAGATTTATTAAATTTGTATTAATGAAAAATTAGTAATGTAATATGGATTAAGTTTTAATAATACTAATATACAACCACATATTACAAGCAAACATTTTAAATTCACTACATATATGTTTTAGAATTTTTTTTTAATATATGTTATGATTAATCAAGGAGTAATAATAAGAAAGTATGATGTATTAGTATGTAAGTCCAATAATATTCATTATCATTTTAATTGTAATTATATTCATGTGATACTAATAAAGTTTTAGATTAATATATTGTTAGTATTATATAATCTAAAATTCTAATCTTTAAAAATATATTTTTTTATTAATTAACATTTTTGTGATACATTATTGTGAACTCTCAATTTTACACCTTCAAGATGCTGTCGCAGTTTGACACCTGTTATATTTCGTGCGCTACGCAGAGTCGGTACGGCAGTCCCGCTAGCCGGCAGGGGTCAAGAGGGCAGCGCCCCCGAAAGGTAAACGATTTATTTCTTTCCAACACAGACTGACATCACATTTTCGACCAGACCAGACATCTTGTACCAGACAGTGCTTTTTCGAAACTGACTAGATTTTCTTTATAACTAACTGCCAAACTGTCCGATAATTAATTTCGGATCCATCACCACTGACCGGTAATTTTTCAGACTTCAGAAACTCTCGAAAACTGATCCGAAACTCCCAGAAACAAACCGAAAAAGCCCCAAAAACCGAACCGAAACTCGAAACCAGAGGCGCTCGCGGAAGTCCGCGAGACGTGGCCGCGTGTCCACCACGCTTCTGCGAGACAGCCATGCGCCGTCCACGAGGCGCGTTGGCGGACTCGCGGCTGATGCGCGTCTCCTAGTGCGTCCGTACTGATGCGCCGGCACGTCCAGCTGACGTGTCAGCCCCGTACTGACAAGTCAGCTGGACATGCCGGCGTGTCCGCCGAGATGTCTAGCGCGTCGACCAAACGTTCCGGCGGAATGCACCACCTTGCCTCGTGGACGCGTGTGGATTACAAGCACGTCCGCCATGTTCTGCCGCGCCCCGTCACCTTTTTGCGAAATTTCGAAATTACTCCTACATTTTTCTGCTTTTTGGATCCTTTTTGGTCTTTTCACTCCACCCCATTTTCCTATAAATACCTCACTCTCCTCACCATTTTTACACACCTCAAGCATCTTGTTGATTGGCTATCCAATTTGTTTCTTCTTCTCTATTACTCTCTAATTAATTTTAATCTTCAATTAGTTAATTAATTAAAAATCAATTTTAATTAATTAACTAATTTCTCAATTAGTTTTAATCACAATTAGTTTTAATCCCAATTAGTTTTAATCCCAATTAGTTAATTAATTAATTTTTTTTTTCAATTAGTTTTAATCCCATTTAGTTAATTAATTAAAAATCAGTTTTAATTAATTAATTAATTTTTCAATTAGTTTCCACTCAATTTGATTAATTAATCCTTTTAATTAATCACTTTAATTAATTAATCATTTTAATTAATTAAAATTGGGTAATTAAGCAATCGAATCTTTCTTTTTTAAAAACCAGTCTCATTTTCCGAAACGAAACTCCGGTCCGGTAAAATCACTATCCCACCACTCAAACAAAGAAGGTATAATCTATCACCCTCACTCAAATCCCATATCAAACCAAACCAATTAAATCTGACCTATTTCTAAAACCCCTCCACCTCATAGTGGAATGAACTACGTGGGTTTTGATCCCCATTCAGTGGGGTACATAGACACGCTTGGAATCTGAATCAAAGTCTCAAATCCAAATCTCAATCAATCCCCTCCCCCTTTTATTTTCTTTCCATGTAAATGTTAGTTTATATTTTCCTTGTAAATTTCAATTAAAGCAATTAATTATTCAATTATTTTAGAGTAAAGGAGCGATTTTATGATTTTCCTAGTACCCATAAGGGCTAGAGGAAATACTCTCCTTTACTTGTGGATGTTTAAATACCCGCTTTTTTATCTGTCTCATAATTATGCCATGCTCATGCATTATAAATTGTAATTAATAATTGTCATCCATGAAATCATTTTTCAAGTCAAATTAAATTTAAAAGCCAAATTGAGATTATTTTAAAACCAAAAACCTAGTCCCCAAGCTCAACCTAGTTCGAAGATTAGTCATTTTATCCTTGGGTAAATTAATCAAAGATTAATAAATTGGAGTCAAATTGGATTTTTCCTTAATTTTCCCATTTAAATAACTTAGGGTGGTGACTCCCGAATCTTTTCAAAAATTAAATCAATTTTCTGAGGCGATAGCCTCTTCCAATCGTGAGCACCGAAACTCATACCTAACCTCCCTTAAAAATCGCTTGGCCTTTCCTTAAGGCTTTCTCGAGTGAGGGGAGGGGCGTTCGGGCGAGGCCTCACAGTCTGTCACATCTTTTAGCTCAAAAAGCTAAATAACTTTTACCATCCATCCAAAAACATCTCTTTCGGGTCGTCGCCCAAGTCAATCCAGTGTCTCCTCAAGAGTCCCGTCACTTTAAAGAGTCTTTTCAATCTCAGAAAATAAGATAAGTTATACTTATCTTCTCCATAAATCATGCTATGATAGCAAAATCATACAACCTTTCTAACACTTTTCAAAAGGTCCAACCTACCATCCTTTTAAACCCAAGCCTCCTTGGTAAAATCTCATCTTCCAAGGGCCAAGCCCACCAAAAATCCAAAGTCTCTCAAAGACTCATGATCCTTGAAGCCTAGCTTCCTTAACAAGGCTAAAGTCGAGCCATGACTCCCAAGGCCTATCATCCTCAAGCTGATTAAAAAGAGCTTGAACCAGTCAAAGCCCATCCCAAGCCTCCTTAGCAAATTATACCATTCTTCCAAGTATGAGCCTCATTGGAAAAATTATACCATTCTTCCGAGTCTGAGCCTTCTTGGCAAATAATACCATCCCTATAGATTCAAGCCTCATTGGCAAAATCATATCATCCCAAAAGTCCAACTCCTTTGACAAAGCAAAATCAAGCTTGCAAGCCACCTCCAAAAGCCATGTCCAGAGGCAGACTCTTAACAGATAGGTCACATAGAGCCAACCTACAATCTTCACATTTGAAAAGGCCAAACCCAATCGAGCCTTCCTACCTAATCTTCTTTAAGGACAAACCTAACTGAGCATTCCTACTTAATCTTCTCCCAAGCTAAACCTGACCTAGCCTTCCCAAATAACCTTATAGGCCAAACCTGACCTAGCTTTTCAAGATAATCTTCTAGGCCAAACCTGACCTAGCCTTTCAAGCATAACCTCCTCCAAAGCAAAAAACCTAACCTAGCCTTGACTTCCTGCTAAGGCCGAATAACAGAGCCACTTTTCCTCATCCTTCCAAAATAGGGGCACCCTCATCTACAAAGATCAGCACTCTCCTACCCAGTTGTCCCTTCACAGGTTCAAGGTATCCAATTCATAATTTTTCATAGTCAGATGCATTTCACACTAAACAAGTCGCTAATCGGAGCTCCTGAATTAAGACCGATCATCAATCTGAATTCTATTAATCAAGATGGATCATTAATCCGAATTTCATTAATCAAGATGGATCATCAATCTGAATTCTTGAATCATGAAATCAGAGGGTCATCCACCCAAACCAATCAATTTCAACCTTAAAATCAGACTCATCCTAGGATAGTCTTAGGATCCAAACCTTAAATCTGAAATAGGTTTCCCTTGTATAATCAGACCCATCTTAGGATAGCCTTAGGATCTTTTTCCTAAGCAGACCGGGAATATCACTTTCATTCCAGATTTACCCAAACAAATTGGGAATATCACTTTACTTCCAATCTAAATCTCCCAAAGATACCGGGAGTAAGCTTTTTTTTTTATCAACCAGTCCACCCATAAATATCTAGCAATGATCATCTAGACATCCCTATGGTTCCTTTTTCATTTTCTTATCATCATCCACCCAAAAACATCTAATTTCTCAAATTAGGCGTCAATTTGGTTTCCTTTTCCATCCTTATTTACTTTAAAGTCAAACAAATCCTTCACCCATATATGTATAACCTAGACATCCCTCTGGTTCATTTCCCCCCCTCTTTATCCAAATGAGTCTCATGTTTCACCCAGAAATATCTAGCCACTGACCTTGATATCCCTCTGGTTCATTTTCCCGTTTTCATTTATCAAATCAACTTCCACCCATAAATGTTTAGAAACAATCACCTAAACATCCCTGTGGTTCCTTTTGCTATCTTTCACATATTCAATCATCTTTGTCACCCAAACATGTCCAAATCCTGATTTAGACATCCCTTTGGTTCCTTTTATCATTTTCCTCATAATCAATCATTTATGTCACCCAAACATGTCCAAATCCTGATTTAGACATCTCTTTGGTTCCTTTTTTCCATTCCTCCTTCTTAGGTTCACTATCATCAGAATCGCCCTACAGACAAAACAATTCTGATGAGGGGGCAACTATGAACCCTTAATTTTGCACCACTAAAATAATAAATAAAAATTAATAATTAATTTTAAAAAAAAATTAACCAACTTCTCCTCTCATCATCTTCTTCACTTTAATTTAATTTGTTTTAGTTTGCTACACTGATTTTATTCGGATTAGTTTAGGGAATGTGTGACTTTCCTAGAACCCATAAGGGCTAGATGAGATATCCCCTAATTCAGATTTTTATTGTAATTACCTTTTCTCTTCCTTTTATCCCCTTCTTGTTTATTTTGTATATAACATGTTTTTATCATATTGCCATGCATCATATTAATTGTACAAATATTATTCATGAAATCAATTTTAAGTCACTTCTATATTAATTGTCAAACTTAATTAATTAAAATGAACCGAAAACCTAGTCCCCGAATCCTCTTTGGTTTCGAGGCTAGTGATCTTTTCCTTTGGGGATATTAATTGGAGTCATTAATAGGTTTTTACCTTATATTTTCCAAAATAAAAATAAAGTAAGGTGGCGACTCTAAATTTTTTTTCAAAATCAGTCAATTTGAGCTAGAGGGCTCCATCGTGAGTTCAAACCCAAATAAGCATTTCGATTCCCTTTAGCGGATTGGACCGATGCTCGGGCGAGGCCTCACAGGTGGTGGGGTTGTAATTGTTGTTCTTGTGATACCTCGAACTGGAGGATTCATCTTTGATTCGTCCTGATTGGATCAAATCCTCGATCTTGGTGGCGGTGGCGAAGAGAGCCCTAAAGTCTGCAAGATACTGAGTTTGCAGATGGACTTGATACAGAGGGAGGAGATTTTTGACGATAATGTTGATCTGCTCTTCTTCCGACGGGCGGTTCACCATTTGGGCTGCTTTGGACCTCCACCTCGTAAGGAACGCGGTGAAGGACTCTCCTGATCTTTGCTTGGTTGTTTCTAAATCTTGATGAGTGACATCCACCTCGATGTTATAGTGGTACTGCTTGACAAATGCGTTGCATATGTCATCCCAACTTTTCTTGTGGTTTTGGTCGAGATCTGGTAACCATTTCACAGCAGCTCCGATTAGGGATTGTTGAAATAACTGAGTAAGAAGCTTGTCATCCACCCCAAAAGGTCTCATAGCACCTACATACATTTTTAGGTGAGTCTTGGGGTACGTGGTTCCATTGAACTTATCCATGACTGGCATTTTGAACTTGGGCAGAACCCTTGCATTCGAGAAGAGAGCCAGAGAATCTACATCTATCATGTCTTCATGTTTCTTTGATGTTTTTGAGAGTCCTCTCCATAGCCTCAAATTTTTCCATCAATTTCTTAGCTTCTGGGAAGCTAGAGAAGTCCTCACTTTGGAAAATATTCTTGGTGGGGGATGGAACAGTGGCGTTTAAGTCCATAAGGGGAGAAGTAGAAGTATCAGGAGCCTTCCCCTTATCAGTTAGATCGATAATGGGAGAATGAGTAAAAGTAAGGGCACAGCTTGTACTAGCCTGAGTGGAAATGGGCTCGGTACGAGGAGGAGTGGTGGTGGTATTGGTCATTTCCCTAACTTGGTTAAGGATGGACTGATGCTGGGTGTTGAGGGCATTTGTAAAGTTGGCAGATTGTGTGGTGAAAGCATTGGTGAAGGTGTCTGCTTGTGTTTTAAGGGCGGTGGTAAGTGCGTTTTGAAAGGATTCCTCTTGCTTCTTAAGGAGACTAGCAAAAAAGGCATTTATAGCATCCTGGTCAAAGGTGTTGGCCATTTGTACCTTCAAAAGAAAAGGAAGGGTAAGAATTTACACTTGGAAAGGATAAACAGATGTAACGGTACATTAGGAAAAAGATTCCCTTCACCGGGGTTATTGGTTGGGTATTTTTGGGTGATGGACCACCAGTTTTTGATTTACGGAGTGAGAAGACTCTATTCTCGAGTTTCTTATGCTTGTATGCATGTCATTGGCATGATGCATGTCAAAAGAGTTTCATGGTATATGTACAAGCTTTTATTTATTACGGTTCACGGAACCTAAGGTCAAAGGCTAAGGCAACTATATGCACAAAGGGTGAAGGGTAGCTTGGTTTAAAGGTCCCCGTTCCATTAGAGTATCGATATACCTAACCACGTGTGAGTCAAAGAGACTCGCGTGGATCCAACAGTACGGATTGATCGTTACACCACCGAAATGATCGAGGATTCATCGCGGGGTGGAATGCTTTCGCTATCTCCCAACATACTCAAAGAGAGTTGTCGAGCCAATGCTACTCACCATCCAAAAGTTTTCCTAAATCTAGGGTTAGGCAAGGAGCCTTTATTATGCAAAGTGATGCGTGACAATCAATTTAAACTCAAGTGCCAAATGGAGATTATTTTGGAAAAAATTCTAACCAAATAGTAATCCTCTTTATTTGCTTTTTCTTTTATTGAAAAAGGGTGGCAACAAGTCCCCACTAGAGTTTCCAATTGTGAGGCCTCACCCTAACGCCCCTCCCCTCGCTAAAAAAAAAATGTGCTTTAAGGAAAGGCGAGCGATTTTCAAGGGAGGTTAGGTACGAGTTTCAGTGCTCACTATTGGAAGCGGCTATTGCCTCGAAAAATTTAATTGATTTTTTGAAAGAGATTTCGGAGTCGCCACCCTAATTTATTTAAATGGAAAAATTAAGGAAAAACCCAATTTGACTCCAATTTATTAATCTTTAATTAATTTACCTAAGGATAAATATCATTAATCTTCGAACCAAGTTGAGTTCGGGGATTATGTTTTTGGTTTTAAATAATCTCGATTTGGCTCTTAAATTTAATTTGACTTTTGAAAATTGATTTCATAAATGAAAAATATTAATGACAATTCATAATGCATGAGCATGGCATAATTATGAGACATATGGAGAAAATAAAGAGCAAGTATTTAAACATCCACAAGTAAAGAAGAGTATTTCCTCTAGCCCTTATGGGTACTAAGGAAATCACAGAATCACTCCTTTACTCCAAAATAATTAATTTAACTAATACTATTAATTAAAATTTACAATATACAATGGAAAAATTAAAGGGGAGGGGGATTGATTGAGATTTGAATTTGAAACATGGATTTAGATTCCAAGCTTGCCTACGTACCCCATTGAATGGAGATCAAAACCCACGTAGTTCATTCCACGATGAGGTGGAGAGATTTAAGGATCGGTCAGATTTGATTGGTTTGGTTTGGTTTGGGGTTTGAGTGAGGGTAAGAGATTATACCTTCTTTTTGGGTTTGAGTGGTGGGAGAGTGGTTTTGCCGGATCGGAGTTTCGTTTCGTAAAACGAGGTTGGTTAAAAAAATGAGATTAAATTGCTTAATTACCTAATTTTTAATTAATTAAAAAGATTAATTAATTAAAGTGATTAATTAAAAGGATTAATTAACAAATTTAGTGAAAACTAATTGAAAATTTAATTAATTAATTAAAATTATTTTTTAATTAATTAACTAATTGAGATTACTCAAAATGAGTGGAGGCTAATTGAAAAATTAATTAATTAATTAAAATTAATTTTCAATTAATTAACTAATTGAGGTTACTCAAAATGAGTGAGAAAATCAATTAGTGAGAGAGAGAAGGGAGCAATTGGATAGCAATCACAAATGCCCAAGGTGTGTTTTGAAAGGGAATTGAGGGGGGTATTTATAGGAGCAGATGGGGGTGAAAAAGACAAAAAAGGGCATAAAAAGTGGAAAAATGGAGGGGTAAAAGGGTAATTTGGCAGAAAAAGAGGACGTCCGAGAGACGCGCTCGCGGACACGCGTGACGACCACGCGCGTCCGCGAGGTCTCTTCGCGAACATCCGCTAGAACCTCTGGCGGATGCGCCAGGCCCTCTGGCTAACGTGTTAGTACGGGATTGACACATCAACCCCGTACTGACGTGTTTGACACACGTGAGTACGACGCGTGTCAGGAGCATCAGTTGCTGACGTGCCAGATGAATTGAGGCATCCTCCAACCATCTAGCACATCTCGTGGCGTTCGCGAGACTGCCTCGCGGACGTGCGGGCACGACTCGCGGAAGTTAGCGAGTTACCTCGGGCTGCGGCCTTTTCGCCCTCCGATTCAATTTTTTGGAGTTTCGAGTTAGTTTCCGGGAGTTTCTGAAGTCTAAAAAATTACCAGTCAGCAGCGGTGGATCCGAAATTAATTATCGAACAGATTGGCAGTCAATTTTGGGAGAAATCCCGTCAGTTTTGGAAAAATATTATCTGGTACAGATAGTCTGATCAGGATCGAAAAAGTGATATCAACCTATGTTGGAGGAAAATAAATCGTCTACCTTTCGGGGGTGCTGCTCCCTTGACCCCTACCGTACCGGCTCTGCGTAGCATATGAAATTCAGCATATGTCAAGCTGCGCAGCATCATAGGGGTGCAAAATTGAGGGTTCACATATGTTTATTTAATTACTTTAATGCTTATTTTCTTTATTGCTTTATTTCATTTTAATTCATAATTGTTCATTCATTTAATTGTTCAT
>CATKHJ010271350.1:0-18009 GCA_949750685.1 Vernicia montana | reverse complement strand
TGTCTATTTTGTAAAGTGACAAAGAAGGTGTGAGCTGGCCAATTAGAGTTCCTATGCAAATAGAAGTTAATAGCAGTTGAGTGTTCTTATGTTTTCCTGGGTATTTTCCTTTCTTTGTAGCTAAAAAAAACAATCTTATTAATTAATTATTTAACAATTTTAATAAAATAGATATTAGAAATCAATGAAAGTCTATTAATATCTATAAAAGTCTATCAATGTCTATAAAATTTTTTTAAAATAAAGTCTTTAAAAGTTATTCATAACTTTATAAACTCCACATAAGTTATTAAAAATTCATAAACTCTGCAAAAGTCATTTACTTAAAAAAAATCTATAAAAGTTTTAATTGAATACACTCTCCTTACTTAAAAAAAATCTATAAAAGTTTTAATTGAATACACTCTCCTTAGTAACACCTACTTTTGAGAATTATTTGAACTTTGAAAAATATAAAATAAAAAAAGCCTTTATTTCAGCGGTTCTAATTAGTACATAAACACATGCTCATTAGTTACTTACAATTAATGTTACGACACAAAATCAGCCATAATTTATTATTATTATTATTATATATTTTATACTATTTAATAATAAAAATATAAAAAATTATTGTTTAAATTTTTTATAGACTTAATTTAATATTTTTAATTAATATATTGCAATATTTAAAAAATAATTTGCAATAAATAATATTACAACAAAAAAGAGTGTTTTCTAAAAAAAAAAAAAAAAAAAACTTGTATTGTTATCAATCTTATGTATGAATTGAAAGAAAATAAAAGGGTAACGAGAAATTAAGTGAAAAATAAAGAGAAAATGTTACTTTTTTTTATTTAAAAAAGGAGGAATAAAAAGAAAATAAATTTTATTTTTCTTTCAAATATTTCTTTTTAATTTGAAGGGAAAATAAAAAAATATGTTAACGAGTGAAAAATAAATTTATTTTCCTTCTTATCCAAATAAAAGAGGAAAAAAAAAAAAAAAGTAAGAAAGAAAGAAGGAAAATACTCTATTTTTTTTTTATTCCCTAACAAATTTTCCAAACACTGCAACAGCACCCGAACAGGAAACAAAACACACTGTGCCACCGTTTTCATTATATGTATATATCATCACTTGTTGCCGTTGTCCGTACGCTTCCTTTCAAACCATCAAAAATTTCAAATATGTGCGCCTCTCTCTCTCTCTCTGTAAAAACCCTATCACCCCGCGTCCAATTCACGCTTTAAAAATCCAAAACTCTCTATCCTATATATATATATATATATATATATATATAACACCATCAAATTTCTTTCTCTATTCCCCTAATTTTCTCTCTCTGGAAATTCGAATCCGGATCCACCGCCTTCGATCCAAAGCCCCAAACCCTAATTTTCTCTCTCTATTTCTATACATTTTCTTTACTACCAAAACACTACTTTCCCTCTTATCTCTTTCACTCTTTCACACTTTTTCCTCTATAATGAGGAAGGGAGGCAAGAGAAAGAAGGTTCAGAAAGACAAAGAAGAAGAAGAACCTAAAGCTTCTTCGTCTTCTCAAGAGAACCACAAACAAGAATCTACAAAAGCTCCTACTCGTGCTAAGCGAGTCAAGGCTTCTAAACCGCAATCCGATCCTGAATACTTTGAGGATAAGCGAAACTTGGTATAATTTTTTTTTTTTTTTTGTGCATTGTAACGTAGAGGAAAAAAATTGGGGACAAACTTGTGAAAATGTGTTTCTGTTTGGTTGCTGAGAAAGACATGATGAAATCGTAGTAGAATTCTTGCATTGGTAGTAGAATGTTGCAGTTTAAGTTGAGTAGGCGATTTTTCTCTATTTAGGTCTTCAAGTAGGTTAAGAATTCAAGATTGTTTGTAATTTGAGCTTGTTTTACTGGTTTGTTTTGGAGTAGGGCAAGTTTTTGTAGCAAGGCTATTGTTTCTGTTACCAATACATTCTTGAAATTGTTTTTTCCAGGAAGATCTATGGAAGGCGGCATTTCCTGTTGGAACAGAGGTTATATTGGAATTTCGCTTTTCTCATGTTCAATTTTATGGCTATTTGTTCGTTTTCTTTTTAAGTATAAGTCATGTTGCTTATATTGTATCATACATTTGTTCAGTGGGATCAATTGGATACAGTCTATCAATTCAACTGGAACTTCTCCAATTTGGAAGTGAGTCACAAGATCTTCTATGCTTTTTTTTACTATTAAGTAGGGGTTTTGATTGATTGATCCTAAAATTGATATTGTGATTGGTCAGGATGCATTTGAAGAGGATGGAATTCTGCATGGAAAGAAAGTTTACCTGTTTGGTTGTACAGAGCGTAAGTAACTTGCTAAATTTAATTCTTCAATTTTTCATGTCATAAAGCTTTTTAGTAATTCTGCCTCTGATTCTGTGTTCTATTTTTCCTATAGTTTGTCAGACTACTAAATGGCTTTTTATTTCCTCTTTAGATGGCATCCACACATATACCTCCAATTCTTTCCTCGTCCTTAAAAATTTTCAATTCTTTATGTTTTTGCAGCTCAATTGGTCCCTTTCAAGGATGAACAGAAAGTAATTTGCATACCTGTTGTGGTGGCGGTAAGTTCATTGAGTAGTTTCTTTTTTTCCCTGTAAGCTTTTAAAGAAATATGAATGTGAATTTACTGTTTTTCAATGCATCTGCTTCTTCCTTAGAAGTTTGTCATGTGCGTGACTTGTTAGCTACTTTATTTCATATACATTTAAGTTGATTATTATGTTCTTTTCTGTTTCCTTTTTTTCGTCTTTGTTGTCAAAATAAGAGAGGTATTTTTAATTTAAGTTTCTTTGTAATTTAAGCATGCGTGTATTTTTGGCCTTCACAATGTCTTTACTTAGTTCATGAACTATGGTCAACACTTTGTTCTATGATTAGCTATGCCAGGGTTAGATGGCCTTTTTAGAATGACTGTGTGGTTGTTCCATTTGGTGTAGTGCAACACTCAGTGTAATTAGAAAAGAAAGTGAGGGTTTGTTTCTTGGATGGGCAGTTTTCTTGATGCCACACATATTCTTATCTAGAGTTGCTTTTTATGTTATGCATCTTATCTGTTGTAATTTTAGAATTATGATCATTGGAATCTGATGCTGTTTAGATGTAGAATCCTGAAGTGCTCAATTTTCTTATTCTTATGCTTACTGGTGCAATGTGGCTGTTGGGTCTGTAGTTTCTTCAAAGAGAGTTGACTGTGCAAATTTTGTTTTGTGCTAATGTCATTTAATTCTGAAATTTTGTGTTTGTTTCCAGGTTGTATCTCCTTTCCCTCCTTCTGATAAGATTGGAATTAATTCAGTTCAGAGGGAGGCTGAAGAAATTGTTCCCATGAAACAAATGAAAATGGATTGGGTTCCATATATTCCTCTGGAGAATAGGTATCTGTAGTATTTTATGGATTTCATGGAATTTTTATCTTGTCATGACCTTTTCCTTAATGTTTTTTGGTAATCTAATCCTTCTACAGAGACAGCCAGGTTGATAGACTGAAGTCTCAAATTTTTATTTTGAGCTGCACTCAAAGAAGGTACTGCTCTCTCTCTCCTCCCACTCCTTTTCTTCTTAATCAGCTCCAATGTTTCGTACAATTGGCACAAGTAGTGTTCCTTGTTGTTGGTATATATGCATAACTTATTTCTCCTTTTGTAAATTTCCTGAGCAGTATATGGGGGCACGTTTTTCTGGTTTATATTTGCAATAGAGATTTAAGTCTTTGCATTTTTGTTCCCATATTTTTGTCAGTATTTTGGCAACAAACTTGTAGGATCTTTAGCCATGATGCCATAATAGTTACTATGGAATGGAATTCCTAAACGTTCTTAAAGGGATTTTCAAGGTGCAAAATGAGTGCTAAAAGGACAAACAATATGTTTTTGGATTTGTTGGGGATTATCAAGAGTACGACTGAGAATTAAAATTGGATAAGCAAAATTTGATTTTGTTTTATCATTGGAGGTTTGCTCTATAAATTTTACCACGAATGGTCTACTGAAATTTTTTTGAGGAATTTGTTGCTGTTGACATGGGTGTTCAATAAGTTGATTTGACTGCTAAAGATGGTTTGAACTTTGAAGACAAAACTATATAAGAAATTTGGATGGAACTTTTTGCAAAATTAAAAGAGAGATAAAAAGAGTTCTAGCCTAATGTCTTTTTACACTAACAATTCATTAGGCATCACTTTCAAGGTTTCGTTAACTTTGTACTTGGGGGGTAGAATTGCATAATAATTAAATGACACCTAAAGTTTTTTTTTTCTTTCAAAAAACTGACATTTATCCCAAATAATCATAAATTGGAAAGCAATATATGGAATTTAAAATATGCTTTACCTGTATATGGCTTTGATTAATAAACAGGAAGATTTTGATTATAGCAGTAATCCCAAAATAATATCCTACTTTTACTAACTAGGAACTCACTGATAACTCCTAAATAAAGCAAAAATCCAGAAGACTTACTGTATCAAAATTTATATTTAAATGAGAATGGTTCTCAAATTTCCTTTTCCCTTATTGCATCAAGTCTATCATCTTGTTGCTAATAAATGGCAGGTAGATTAGTTTTTTGGTTTGTTTGTCAAGTTGCATTTGGATTTGTAGTATTTGCCTTACAAGAAGGTTATTTTCAATTGGTTAATTACTTTTAATCCCTAAAGTTTGACTTAATTCACAAGTCATGACTTCTATGTTGAAAATTGAATTAATAGATCCCTAATATTTCATTATGTCAAGTACTTAGCCCTTTTATTAAATTTTTTGTTAATTTAAATGGCGAATTACTATTTGGTACTATTTAGTCCCTCAGTTTTGTTGAAGTAATGTCTTGATTAGTGAATTGTATTTAATCTCAAGGACTAATACAAAATTTCATAGGTTTAAATAGTTGACAATGAAATACTAGGGACCTATTAATTTGATTTTTAAAATAAAGATCCTGATTTGTGAATTAGATCAAAAGTCAGGAAGTAAATAGTAATTAACCCTTTTCAATTTCAGTACTTTGACTGATGATTGCAAAATTACTGAGGCATCAGGTTTGGGTTGTAGAATGAACAGATGCTTGAGGAAATCAGAATTTCTGCATTCACATGTTTTTGAGCAAAATAATTGTTTTTGCCCTCATTAAGTTATTGTTATTTTTTATTAGTTCTTTTCAGTAAACATCAGTTTCCTTGTCCTTTTATCCTTTTTTCTTTGCATCATTTGGTGTTAAATATGCGATTTGACACATGTTGTATGAGTAATTCAGCAAACTGTTGCTAATGCTCTTTGGCACTGATACTATGATGTGTGTCCATATGTGTTTAGATGTGCTCTTTTAATTGCTACTTATGCGCACATGATTTGCTTGCAGGTCTGCTTTGAGACATTTGAAGATAGACCGTGTTAAGAAATATGAGTACTGCCTACCTTGTGAGTTTTGAAGCGATTATCACATGTATTGTTGCTGCGTTTCACATGAGCTCCTTTGTATAGGCTACTATGTTATAAGAAAGAAGAATGTGCAGGAAAAAAAACCTTTCTTAAGTTCTTTTGAGCTCTGACACTAATGGACAAAAAGTAAATTTGTTTGAATGTAGTTTAGTTGTTAAAGCCAAGAATGATGCCACTCATTTGTTAGCCCTTAGCATTCAACCAAATGCTATTGAATCTGCAAGTTGAACTGTATTAGTTTTATGATATGCTTTCTTTTGACAGATTTCTATAATCCCTTGAAGGAAGATGAGCTTGAACAAAGCACTGAGGTTCAGATGATTTTCACAGCAGAAGCGAAGCCGGTATGCAAAAAAGGACTGATGGAAATCAAAATGTTTGGATTTGAATTTGATGGATTGCATTCTTTTGACTGGTTCCTACACTGCACAAATGATTTCATTGATGTTTTCATTTCTTGCACATGTAGGTTTTCTGTGAATTTGATTGGGAGTTAGATGAGCTTGAGGTATAAGATTCATTTTCTGATTTTTATTTCTTAGTTTAACCTGAATGGATTCTGTTGTATGAAGGCTTCCTGTCATTAATTATATACAAAATGTTGTAATTCAATTGCAATTTTACTTGATGGCATGGAAAAATCAGATGTTTGTGATAGACCTTCATAACCCACCATTCAGTTTTATGGAATCTTATAGCCATTGCATGATATTTTTTGCATATGTGAAAGATATACTGTACAAATGGTGTATTTTATTAACACATCTGTGAACTTGTTTCAACTATTCACACATATTTGTTAAATTGAGGGATTTTGAAGAATTCAGGGGGAATATGTTCTGCCCTGCCATTGTCCAATTCTGTTAAAGTTGCTTCCTAACCACTTCTCTTCTTGAAAAGGAAAAATAAAAAGAAAAAGGGAAATCCATTATGTTGTGCTAACATTTTCTGTCAACTCACAGGAGTTCACTGATAAACTGATTGAGGAAGAAGAATTATCTGCTGATCAGAAGGATGCCTTCAAGGTGAAATTTGTTGAAGATATTCAATTATTTTCTGAAGACAGTATATTATAGGTTCTCTATGTTTTAAGACATTGATATTGAGTCTGATTGTTTTTTCCCCCATTCTCAGGAGTTTGTCAAAGAGAAAGTTAGAGAAGCAAAGAAAGCTAACCGGGAGGTATTACCCAGTGATGGATATATGTTGTTTCTGTGATTTATTTATGAGTGCTAGCAAGATATGGATATATGCTAACCGGCTTGAAGTTTTTTATTTTGTTTTATGCAGGCTAGGGAAGCCAGGAAAAAGACCTTGGAAGAAATGAGTGCGGAAACCAAAAATGCATATGAGAGTATTAGGTTTTACAAGTTCTATCCAGTACAAACACCAGATACACCTGACATATCAAACGTAAAGGTGAAATATTGGAAATTTCTCTATTACTCTTCAAAGTGTTATAATTTCTCATAAAACAAAATTTTATGCAAGCAGTGTTTATCTCCGATATTTTTCTTAATAGAAATTCAATTTAAGTTTCTTCAGACCTGGATTTTTCTTTTCGGTAATCATGTGTTGTGTCTTGACTCTTAAGACAGCCTGTCAAATGTTTATTGTGTTGATTTGATATAAATCTCCAACCTGGAGAAAATATGTCAATTGATCACTCTGATGACTTGATTTCCAAATTGTGAAAAGAAGACGTTGTACAATGGCTGTCGAGCATTTTGATTGATGTACACATTTTGGTCTATTTTTACATGTTCATGAATGCATGTGCCACATAACCTCCCTTTTTGAAGCTGTCTTTTCATTCTGAATGTTGTTCCTTATATCTTATTGGTATAGATATCTTACATTTCTCTTCGTTGAAATGCCCACAGTAGTCAATAATTCCATGGTTTGCATTAACCAATATCACTTAGGGTTGATGAATTGTGTGATGGGGAACTGTGAAGAAAGGTATTTGCTTTTAGAATATTACTATGACGCTCAGGAGATGAGACAGCTTAGATATGAGCAAGAGTCAAATATTGCAGTTAAAAATTTTATTTGATTGCGTCAGGTTCTTTTACACCTTAAGTCTGATATTTCAGTTTTCCTGCCTTTCAGGGAACTTGTCTTAAATCTGTTCCTTGAAAAATCATGTAACTTCACATGAATGCCCTTAGTTACAGTTAATTCTGTAAAAATAAGTTGTCAATCACTTGGTGATGTTCTAAAATGGGACAAAAGAAATGAGACCAAGTGTAGTATTTTCTGGAATATTTTCCTCTTATTGAATTACCAAGCGTGAATGGAATTCATTATTCACTCAGCATATTTTCCTGAAAAAAGAACTTAGAAAATGATTCTACTGAGTCTTGACTGTTATTTTGTCTTGCAGGCTCCATTCATAAACAGGTATTATGGTAAGGCTCATGAGATTATGTGATTCAACTCACATAGGACCAGCATTGACTGCAAGATGCCCTAAGCTTTTTCTCTGGCTTCCAAATGGTTGGATTTGAAGATTTTTTTTCACTCTTGAGGAAGTAGTGAGGCATGACTTTGGTGCCCCATTCATTCGTCAAAGTTTAGGCATCTCAGTAGAGATGTACACTCGTAGTATTAGAATTTTTAGATAAACAGTTAAGCTGCTCATTACAATAGGAGGCATTTGTAAGATGCATTGTTGAGGCTTAAAATTTTCAATGTCTTGTTGAGTCGCAGGTGGTAAAATTTCTCCTGTCGCTCTAGTTTATCTTGGTTTCTCATGTATCCTGCTGAATCTTAGTTCAAATATTATGTCATTGGATTTTGTATTAACAAAAGTTACATCTGAGAAACAAGATGAATAATTGATTTAGTTCAATGTTTTAGAATTATGCAAATGTTCTTGCCATGGGCTTTCTTTCAGGTTCACAGCTTCTCTCCATTCCAAAGTGTGGCCTGGTGCATTAGAACTTTTCAATGAAATGTCATGAATTTCTGGGTATTTACTTTTGGATATGGTTTTGAAGTTGCACTAGGATTTGACTTGATAATCTGTGTTTGATTCATAAATTTTGGTTTGTAAAATAATTAGAGAGGTATTTTTAAAAAATAAAATATTGATTCTCAGTAAGTTATTCACATTTATAAGATTTAATGAATTAAAGCGTTAGCTTTCATTTATGATAATTTAGACCAAAATCATATCTATATTCCTTCATTTGGACATTCTTCTATTTAGCAATTTTTGGCATAATTGGGACATGAATATGCTTTTCAGATACTTCTATAAAAAACTAATACATTAAATGAAGGGATTTTACAATTTTGTTCAATTTTTTATCACTGGTTGCATAACCAGTGAAAGCCTGCGGAATTTTTACACATTTGCTTCAAGATAGCCTCCAAATTTCCTCCTTTTTTTTTTTTTTTATTCGGATCGGTCTTATAATTGATGAAAACAGAATATCGTTGGGTCAAAAATTTAATTGGAATTTGATCGAATTCAATATTTATTATTTATATGTAAAAAATAGTATAATATACATATAAATAAAACTAAAAAATATACATATACTAATTTTTAATTTTATTAAACAACTCCAACCGATTCATCAACTTTAAATTTAAAAAAGAGAGACAACAAGAATGATCTCACATAAAAAATGACGAGGTATAATCAAAACCACACTAAATACAAGAAAATTACCAAAATGTCATTAAGATACACAATCAATAAAACCCTATTGCCACTGAAACGGCATCAAATGCAGGACCCACTTCTTTTAGAAAGATTCCTAATCAAATCGGGTCGCTCTTGGTTCTCGCTTTCAGTAAAATTAACCATGGAATTGGATTCAATCTGAGCTGTACATCTTGAAGCCCATTAGGTGACTAGAGTTTTATGTTTTGAGGTAGGTTTTTATGTTTTGAGGTCCTTCTTCGCAACTACTCTTCTCTTAAAACACAAGCAGTCGAGCTCTCCCCTCTCTCTCTCTCTTCCGTTGCAGATCGAGTTCAGCAATGGCGAGTCTCAAAATCCTAACTCAGTACATCTATTCTTTGATATTTTCTCTTCATATTTGTGCTTATCTACATTTGCTATTGTTTTTTTTTTTTTTTTCAATTTCCAGTAACGAAAATTTTGACACCATCAACGATTTTTTTTTTAAAAAAATTTATTTGGCATAAAAAAAAAAAAATTTCCACAGCCCTGGTTACCCAGCTGGATCGCCGGATTTTTCTGGGTTCTTAGTATCTCTGATTTTTTGGACTAAACCGAACAGACCTGATGATCGATCCTCAATTTTTCTGATTGAACCATCCAGACCAATCCTATTTTAACAACCTTGTTGATTGTATTCCATGTTTGTGCAATAAAGACAACGCATGCTACCATAATTAAGCAATATGACAATTGACAATTTTTTTTTTGGGTCGGGACATCATTGTTTTAAAACTGAAATAAATGTGAGAAGCTCTGTTACAATTAGGAACGTTTCCTAATCACACTCACCTGAGCTTAGAAATTTTCACAAAAAAGACATCGAGGGCTTGTTTAACCAATTCATAGGCAGCCCAGTTATACACTCTCTTTTAACAAATGTAAAAGAACAAAATAAGAGAGGCATCAGAAATACTACCATCAATGAAAATCCAGAAATACCAGTAGTAGACTTGATAGTATTCTTTGAATCATCTTCAATTATAATTGCCGCATATCCATGCGCTTGGGCAAGCAAAAGTGCTTCACACAAATTGATGATTCGGAATAATGAGAAGGCTCGAAGAATGGTTTACAAGTTATCATAATGAACTAATAAAACCAGCTGCTTACATAATTATCTAGGCCAACACTAAACAGCTCGGGAAAGAATACAGATAAATTACATATGAAAACGAGATAATCTTAACTAGATGTAGTAACACAAAGCCTTTTCACTTGCAAACTCGACTCAAGTTTCAGTACCGAATAAATAATCAGTGGCAAGCAGCAAGAAATGATCTTTCCATTCACCAGGAGCAGCAAAAGGCAAGAGACCGCAGCACAATGGCAGAAACAAGAGCACAACAGCATAAAAAAGAATTCGCCGGAACCAATATGGAATAATTGTGCTGGATTTTATCCCTTGGGAGACTGTGAGAGGCCCATGAAGTACACAGAACAATATTGATGTACAGACATTTGAGAAGAAGTGCAGCAAGCACATAGTCTCCCAATATATGAGCCACAGCAATCCACTTCCTCCTAACGTGTCCACACAAAATTTACCAGCAAAACCACAAACAGCTCCTAAAAGTAACAACATGAAAGTTACTGGCATTGTTTGACGAGAGGCTGCTGAACGTTGAAGAAGTAAATAAGCAACCATAAGAATTATTAAGATGCCAAACAACATTCGGCTCATGACCTGAACATGACACTTGAGGGTATGCAGCCCTGAGTTGACAGATGAAAGAGGCTTTGGGATCCACCAAGATTTGGATTCCTAAATCAGATTAAAGAAACAAATGTTTTAGGCATCTGATATAAATGAAACAAAAGCTAGAGCTGCTAACAAAGGTAAGACGTATAAATTCTTTGATATTTATATCACATAAAACAAGTTAGAACCAACAACACCACTGAAAAAAACAAAAATTTTCATCTTGCACTTGGTTTAGACTATACACACAAACGGCAACTGTATTTTCACGTAACAAATAGCGATGACAATTTCAGCCTCGACCCACAAACCCAACCCAAATCCGCTTGAAACCCCCAAAATTAAGGGTCAACCTGCTGACATTTTTGCCTGAACCCGAATGTGACCTGTTTGGATTTCACCCATCCCAAATTTTGAAGTAATTTTTCAGGGTGGGGATGGTCAACATTATGAATGACCCAACCTGAATCTGCAGAAAAATAGATGACACCGAAAATGACTTGAACCCAAAATGACATGAACTTGCCCGACCCATTTTCCACCTCTAATAACAAGTGAACAATATTATGAGTGACCCAACCCAACCTAACCTGTAAATTCATCCGAATTTAACCCAAAATCCTTTATGTATCTCGACTAGATGAGTAACCTGAAGTGACCCACCCCGAACCCGTGCTAAAAAAAGATACACAAAATGACATGAACACGAAATGGCATGATCTTGCCCGACCTGTTTTCCACCTGTAATAACAAATGAATGAAAGCCCATTAAAATCATGCTTCAAGCTTAAATTCAAGGGTCCAAGGCTCCCTCGAGAGGAATGAGCTGGGGACTCCCCCTACTTGGGAAATAAATTTCTTATACATCTGATCATCATTTATTGAACATTTAAAGTAAAATTGAATATAAGTCTGCAGTAGGCCATCTTCACTATTACCATTGAAGGCCCAAGGACAGTATACTGTCTTTCTTAACAGTTTCTCTATTGAACCTCAGTAGTTCCAAAGAAAATAGTTGTATCCAGAAAGCATATGGAATCCAAATCTCTAGTCCAACAATATTGATGATAACACAAATTGAAAAAACCAAATCAATTGAAGCTACCAAGAAGATATGACCCTTACCTCCACTGAAGGATTGCAGGATGCAGTAGCATCTGTGATCCTTTGGTATGAAAACACATAGGCACCATATAAAAGGCAGGCAGACATGATGAACAAACCAGCAATGAGACAGTCTATGCAATTCTTAAGCAGTTCAGCATGCCTTGTGTCTTCTAATTCACTCTTGAACTTTTCAGCTTTAAAGGATGCCTTTGATATGCCCACTGCTAATTTTGATCTCTCAATATGATTTGAATCAACGCCAAGAGCCAGCTGCGCCTCTTTTAACTTCAATTTTTTCATTGTAAGACTAATCTCCAAACACTTCAGGTCATTAGAACGGGCTTGCTCCATGACAGATTTCTCAACAGTGCTGAGCCGATTGATTACAGAACCTAACAAGCTTGGAGCACAAACCTGTTGGTTTAATTGCCCACGCAAAGCAAGTTCTTGATTTGAATGAGGCACGCTCTCTTCTACTTCAGCCACATGCATTTGATTCTGAATTGGAACGAAGGACAACTCGGTTTCTGAGTGACAATCCTTGATGGCAGAGCTACTTTCACAATCAACACTATTGTTGAGATTCAACTCTGAAGCAGAATTTTCTACATTCAGGTGGCTTAAATAATAAGCGTCCTTGTTGATCGATGCTTCATTAATCAATCTTAGAGTCCTCAATGTGCTCCCAAATGATTTCTCAAAGTTCCTTGCAAAAAAATCAAATTTATCACCAAAGACCTGTTGAGACATAGGCAATAAAAAAGAAGGCCATGATATCATATTAGCATTTGGTTTTGCCTTAAGGAAATAAGAACTCATGAATAAACTTAACTTGAAAAACCAGAGTCCATGGATGAGTTGGCAGTTAAAGTATGGCTTACATTGGCTAAAGATTCTCTGACAGCTGAAGTACAAATCTGCATATGAGTAGACAAATGGTCTATTGTTAGTGTCCAATATTTCAGATTTAAAACAAGAACCTATTGTCATAATATTGCAGGCGAAGTACAAAGCTGTGACCACCTTTCTTGGTAGATTTGTATTGGGTATTGAAGATCAATAACAGAATTTACTTCTCTCTCTAAATTCTCTTTCTCTTCCCTGCTTCTCTCTCCTTCCCCTCTCTCTATTTTTTCACTCTCCAATCACCATAATTAGGATCTCAATCTTGGGTAGTAACAACTTGGTATCAAGCAGTTTCAATCCTTGGGATTGCTTCTGCAATTTCTCTCTCTCTGATTCTATTCGTCATTTTCTTCTTCTATTCTCCTATAATCTATTTTTTGCCCTAATTTTTCTTTATATCTCTTCTTTCCCTCAAATTCCCTCAATTTCTTCCTATTTTCCTTGTTAACAAGCACCAAGAAAATAATGGACGAATTTGAGAGGAGTCTGATTGAATTGAAAAGAGGCAGGGAGGAATTT
Organism: Vernicia montana; assembly: GCA_949750685.1. Taxonomy (NCBI): domain Eukaryota; kingdom Viridiplantae; phylum Streptophyta; class Magnoliopsida; order Malpighiales; family Euphorbiaceae; genus Vernicia; species Vernicia montana. The sequence continues at coordinate 4,627 of CATKHJ010271350.1, read as the reverse complement.
CAAAGGAAATTTGATCAAATTTTGGAATTACTAGGAGTTCAGGACCAAGAACCAGTTCTCTTCATTGTCAAAGAAGATCATACTCAAGTATATACTAAAGATGAAGTTCTTATCAAGAATGTTGATGGGAAGCAAAAGATCTATCACCAAGATTCAATAATAAGTTTATCACGGCAGGAAATTTATACTGTTGAAATAAGGGACCATTGCATCTTAAAAAAATCAGGAGCACAGGTCCTAGATGGTAAGAGTCTCTTATCCATATTTAAACTTGCGGAAATCATTGAGAGTAACCATGGAATACTGCTCAAGAAATTCAGTTGTTGTCAAAAGGGTTATAGCAAGAATTTGGCAATATTAATGGAGATATGGAACAAAATTGTGACAAAACAAGGGAAAAATCTGATGGTAAACATGATTGGGTGTGGGGTCAAGATGAAAACTGAAATAAGGAAAGTTTAGAGGAAGGAATAGGATTCATTGTCAAAAGAAAATCTGTGTGCCTTGAAGGTGTTTGTAAAAATGGAGATATGAAAGAAAATTACCGGAAATTTTAATTGGAGTTTGAAGCTTGGTTCTTCCAATGCTAATGGGAACGTTAATGATGAGAACATAGAAGAAAAAGATTATGGTAATCTTGTTCTTGAATATTATGGTGATTTTGCCTTGAAATGCACATGGACTTGTGTTGCTATACTCAAAGAAATGGAGTTGGACATTTGGAAGAGGCATAAGAAGAATTATAGTGGTGAAGTGGAATGGCAGATGAGGAGAAGGCAGTGGACGAAATTGCATCAATTGGTGTTCATATCTCTAAGGTGTTTGCAAAAATGCCTAGCCAAAAAAAATGTGAATTGCAAGATTTTGATTTCAGTGCAGTTTCTAATGGTTACAGGATGGTTGAAATGGAACTCTGAAAATCAATAAGATTTTTAAAGACCAAAAGAATGCAGAATTTTGAAGGGAAAGTTTCTTCATGTTGCAGCCCAAATTTTTGTGCTCAATAGTGTGGTTCTTTTCATGGTTATAGGGCAGTCAGCTCAACTATGAGTCATGGAACTACTAACCTTAAGAAATAAGGCATATGTGGTTAACTTAAAGCGCTAGCCCCATGTGCAATCTTCAATGGCAGTAAAGCAATTACTTCTACTTTGGCCATTTCGCAGAAATATATGTTTAGATAAAAGTAAAAAATATGGGCAAAAGCATTGGCACTTTTGGCCGTTAGTGTTGTATTTGAAAATATATTTGGTGATGGGTGCTCATCAGCCATGGATCTCCAAGAAAACTAGAAATCCAAAACAAATTCTCCTCCATCTATTACAGCTTCTAATCACCAGCAATTCAGCACTACATGCCATAGATGGGTTGGGCAGTGAAATTTGGAAATCATGATTCATGAAAGTCAGAAGAAACACAGGAATTGGATATTGGGACAAGTGTTTTCAAGTGTATAGTTTTATAATTCAGATTTTGTTTTCAACCTTGAGGACAAGGATCTTCTCTTAGAGCGGGGTAATGTTAGGAATCAATAGGTTAATTTCCTAATTGTTGCGTTTAGTTACTTAGCCCTTGCCATATAGTCACTTGTCTATTATGGATGGAATACATGTATAAATAGGTAAAGGTAGATTTGTATTGGGTATTGAATATTAATAACAAAATTTACTTCTCTCTCTAAATTCTCTTTCTCTTCTCCCTTCTCTCTCTATTTCTCACCCTCCAATCACCATAGTTAGGATCTCAATCTTGGGTCCCAACAGTGGGTTGCCTCTCTTCTGTCAGACCTGGGTGATTTGTATTGAAAAAAACAAGCTGAATGATTTCAGTAATCTGGTATCACTGTCCTTCATGTAAGAACTAAACAAGAAATAATCCATTGGAGTGTTTAATGGTAAATATTTTTTCACACATTCCAAGCAAAGAAATGCCATCGGATAAAAAACTATGGGAATAACTTCATAAGTTCATTTAAAAGATCAACAATAGAAATCCATTTTGGTATTGTAAGAAGATTTGAAAAATATGTACCTGCGAAAGATGATCAACAGACATCTTTTCACCTGCTGTATCTTTCCTCTCCAGCACCTAGAATCATAAAGCAAACATGCACAATATCAACCAATGGATGTATGGGAATCCAAAGAAAGCATGAGATATATACATATATTTTCATCAGTCAATAAAATTGGATCTGTGGTAGTCCTAAGCAGCTAGAAAGATCATAGTTCTACAGTATACTAACTGTATAAAGGACAAATTGATCATCAACCCTAACCAAGATTTTACAGTCAAATATACATAAAACATATGTCTTGCACATATTTTTTTTAGTCGTGTTGTTAATGCATAAATGAAAAACATGAAACCCTGATCTAAGAATATTTATCTGAAGAAGTTCCGTATGTGGCTACCTCTATGTGACTTTAGAAGAAAAAGCAGGCAAATATATATATTATTCAATGAGAAAATGCAGCAAAATTTCAACGTTAAGCAGAACATAAACTAAACTTGAATGCATAAATTTATTTTCAGAAACTACACATGAATGCATAAATTGCACTTCACTTTCAAAGGCATCAGGACCATTTACTCACAATACATCATTTGTGGTGATACCTACGCAATAGCTCATCTAGAGGCAATTGCCAAGTTTTGTAGCCTATCCCTGAATTTGCAGCTCCATTTGAATTACCATATAAACATCAAGAAAATATAAATATCATAAAAATAACCCAACATTCAGTAGCATTGAGAACTTTAATGAAAATATCTCCACAACCATCCCAATTTCAACAAATCAATTAAATTTACATACAGAAGGAAGAATCATCAACAACCCCACATCAAAAACCAAAACTTTCCCGCAAAGAAAAAGATAACAGATAATTACTAAGAAGCAATTTCAACAATTTTGAACAATTAATACAAAAAATACAAAACCCAAATAGTTTATTCTCAATCAAAAATTGAAACCACAAAAAATCTGGTCAGAGGCACCAAAATCTTAGCTACAGAAAACATAAAAATCCAAAATTTACCCAAAAATAACACAACCAATAACTTTAAAACCCCAACATAATCTGTGAATATTATTCCAAAAACTGAAACTTTTTACGAACCTGGGCTACAACAGCAGCAAACGACATTCCCAGAGGAAGAGCAGCGGCCTCCATATCACTATCTCCGAGACGGCCACGACGCCGACCTGGAGCGAACAGCACCTTAGGGTTTCTACGTTTATAAGCCGTACGATTACTTCTCTGCGTAGAAGGAAGAGTTATAGAAGGAGAAGAAGAAGACGAGGACATCAAAGAAACGCCTTCACTGTCACAAGTTTTAATCTTCGTCTTTTTCTTGTTAGTGTCATGTGTCATTTTTAGGCTCTCGTCGTCCGGCGGTTTTGGGAGTACTGGCGGAGGACTCTCCACGGCGGAATTGTATCGGCAGTGGATTGGATTCTGGGATTACCGGAGCAGAAAGAGAAGGGGTTATCATGTATAATAGAGAAGGGGTTGTTAACAAGATAATTGGGGAACAAACTCAAACAAGCAACGGTCACAAATTATATATATATCTATATATAAATTAGCTTCTTTTTTTTTTTTTATCAAACTTATACTAGACTGATTGATCGGACCGACAAATTCATTAACCGAACTGTATGTATACTTGCCATTAGGTATGTACATACTTAAATGTGACTTATAGGTTGTTAAAATGTGTCGTGGATCTCGTTGGGTTGATTAATATGATTAAGGTGAACATTAATACGATCTATTTATTAATTGTATAATCCTAATACGACATAAAAATTAAATGAATTACATGAACACGACACGTGTAATTTATTTATTTAAGAGAAAATTACAGTGTATACAGTAATTTCCTTAAAAATATCTTTTGCACGGTCTATTTTAATTTCATACATTTTTATGTTTTTTAATTTCTTTTGCAGGTTTGGTTTTGCTTTATTTAGATTTTCTTCTTTCTCTGCCCCATTACCTTTCTCTCTTCTTTCTCTCATTTCTCTCTCTCTCTCTCTCTCTTTTTTTTTTTAATGTTCCTCTAGTTTTCTTGTCTTCCATTTTCCTTGATTCTCGTTTTGCTCTCACCATTGCCAATCACCTTGCTCCGATCAGACTGTCGCCTGCAATTGAATCCGACAATGAATCCGCCTGCTTTTTGCTCTCACCATAGTGGGTGGTGGTTTTATTCTGATTGGTGCATGTGAATCTCTCACCCTTTCTGCTACAAATCAAAGCTAAAATTCTACAATTGATCGAATAACAAATCCATATGTGATTATCGAACAACCCAAAAAAAGCTAAACCCAAAATTGAAATCCATTGGTAATTCTCCTTCGGCCGTTAATCAAAATTGTTTTTCTATCAAAATTGATTTTTTGGTAGTTATGGCTGCAGAAGCTGATAGATGGGTTTAGTGGATTATCAAGTTGATGAAGCTAATTCCAAGCGAAGTGAGATCGTTTAGAATAGTTCACCTTTAGTTAAGTTTGAATTGAACTGATGTGACCTGTAAGAAGAAACAAGAGTCAAGTGGGCTAGGCGGGGTGCCTAGCAAAGCCACTCCGACGGTCAAGTTAGTGAATAGGCTCAATGTAAGA
>CATKHJ010271348.1:0-14552 GCA_949750685.1 Vernicia montana | reverse complement strand
TCCTAAAAGTGGTTTAGGATATTATTTTTACATTCCTAATGAGCAAACAATTATTGTTAGCCGAGATGTCATATTTCTTGAGAAACAGTTTCTTCAAGAAGGTGGCAAAGGAAGAAAAATAATCTTGGATGAAGGGTCATCCAAAGATATCCAACAAAATTATCAAATAGAAATTGATCAACCCCGTGATAAGTCAACACCAGTTGATAATATCTCCACACAACCACCTCGCAGATCTAATAGGATATCTCATCCTCCGGAGAGATATGGATTTCTTCATGGGAATGTACAAGGGTTGTTCATTCATGAAGAAGTTGATCATGGTGATGATCCTACTACTTTTGAGCAAGCTATATTAGATATAGTTTCCTTAAAATGGCTAGAAGCTATGAAATCTAAAATGGATTCCATATATGCTAACCAAGTCTGGGAACTTGTTGATCCACCTGAAGGTATTGTACCGATATGGAACAAATGGATTTTCAAGCAAAAGATTGGCGTAGACGGAAATGTAGAGACATTTAAAGCAAGGCTAGTAGCGAAAGGGTTTTATCAAAGACAAGGAATTGACTATGAAGAAACCTTTTCACCTGTAGCAATGCTTAAATCCATTAGGATATTATTAGCTATAGCAACACACTATGATTATGAGGTTTGGCAAATGGATGTCAAGACCACATTTCTTAATGGTAACATTGAGGAAGACATATTCATGGAACAATTTGAATCTAAAGAAGGTTCGAAAGTGTGTAAACTTAAGAGATCCATTTATGGACTTAAGCAATCTTCGAGGAGCTGGAATCATCATTTTAATGAAGCAATTAAATCGTTTAATTTCATCAAGAATGAAGATGAGCCTTATGTGTACAAGAAGGTTAGTGGGAGTGCACTCACTTTTCTTGTCTTGTACGTGGAAGATATTCTGTTGATTGGAAATGACATTGGTACGTTAACAGTTGTGAAAGTTTGGCTATCCAAAACTTTCTCCATTAAAGACTTAGGAGAAGCTACTTACATTCTTGGTATTCAGATTTATAGAGAGAGATCGAAAAGAATGATAGGGCTGTCTCAAAGTCAATACTTGGAAAGGGTGTTGAAATGGTTCAACATGCAAGATTACAAGAAAGGGTTGTTGCCTGTGAGGCACGGTATCCACATTTGTAAGGCTATGTCTCCCAAGACACCTGAAGAAATGGAAAATATGGCTAAGGTTCCATATGCTTCAGCAGTTGGAAGCCTAATGTATGCTATGTTGTGTACTAGGCCGGATATTGCTTATGTTGTTTGTTTGACTAGCAGATACCAATCCAATCTGGGATTAGATCATTGGAATGCAGTCAAAGCTATCCTTAAGTACTTAAGAAGAACTAAGGATTTAGTTTTGATATATGGAGGAAGTGATTTGAGGATAGATGGATTTACAGATTCTGATTTCCAGTCAGATATTGATGATAGAAAGTCTATCTCTGGATTTGTTTTCACTTGTAATGGAGGTGCAGTATGTTAGAAGAGTTCCAAGCAATCAACCACTGTAGATTCTACTACAGAAGCCGAGTACATTTGTCACGACCCCGACTCTAGGGGCACGTGACCGGCACTAAGGTAGGGGAAAGCTTAAGGCTTTCAGAACCCATAGTCAGCCTGACAATACAAGTCAACAGAGAATATATCAAGGAATCATAAATTAAGGGCTAAGGGCCCACATGCCAACAGAACCTGTACCCATATCACAATACATCCATCCAGTCACATATTACTATATCAACAGGTTCCTGTTTAGCAGAATATCTCATCATGCCATATTACAGACATCAGAAATCAATCATCATAAATTAAACATATATAAATTTGATTTACTGTAATTGCAAAATTCTAGAATTATAATATTATACACAACCACATATAAATATAAAAAATCCACTGCCGGAGGAGAGGGCAAGGAAACTCAACAGTAGAAAGATAACTAGGCTCACCCTGCAACCTGAAAAAAAAATACTGAAATAGGGGTGAGCGTCTCAACTCAGTGAATGATACCAACCAATATACAAACCTGGTGCTCTATATCAATCTAATATTAATGCTTATGCAACGTGTCATATATGCAAATAATCAGATAATCATACAATCAAACAGGGATGGGAATCGGTCCACAGAAATCACACTAAACCTCATTCTAGGGAGTCGATCCCCCTATCTTGGCTCACTGAATCCCATTACTATATATCAAAATCCAATACATAGGGTCCCAGCCTTCCATGGCCTATGTCACGCAGTGCCGATCCGACTGGCAGCAACGAGCAATGAGCAAGCTCCAAGCCGTCATACACAAGTTATAGCTCATCAAACATAATCATCATTATATCATAATCACAATCCTAGGTGAATCATTGTGTCATCCTAATCCCATCCAGCATCCATAATTAATATGCAACTCACATAATTAATGAAGCATTCATATACGTATGCCAACCTGGTCAATTAATGTTCATAATGTATAATTATATACATATATACATACAGTAAATGTAGATGTATGGAATACATGAAAATATATTAGAAAGTATCACTCACAACACAAGTGCGGGAAATCAGACTCGATCAGTGACTAGGATCTAGGGCTGCAGAAGATGGTCCTGGACGATCTAGAAAACAAAATATTAACAGATTATCATAATAAAAATTTATAAGAATCAAATATAGACACATCCTAATACCATGGAGAAATCTACCATAATCTTGGCAGAGTTTTCCCCAGAGTAGACCTAATCCCCCTGAAACTCAAACAACAGACTCAACGTCGAGATATCGAATATCCCAACTGGCTCCCGATAGCAATTTCCAAAATTAAATTCCAATAATATATATATTATTCCCTTAATAATTCTTAAATAATTTATCCACAATTAATTATCTAAATTCATAATAATTCCGTTATGCCAAAATAAACAATTCTAATATTAAATTAACCATCAGGTACTAATTCCGGACTGCCGGGTGCACTCATCGAAGAGTCACCGAAAAATGTCAACGGTGTCGGATAGCGGCGAAATTGGTGCCAATGGATTTGTATCGAAACATAGATACCGAAAATATATACCAGTCTCCCTCACTCGCCGGAGAATTGCCGAAAAATACGTCAGCAGCCTGAAACTTCACCGGATTCCGGCGAAAATCAAACATTCACTAAAATTAGCAAATGAGGTACCAAATTGAAGCTTAAAAGAAGAGGAACTCAACGGTACTAGAATCGGCGAGAACAGAGATCAAAATTAGCGAAAAAATCCTTTGAAAGTTTATCGGCCGGCGAACGTTTCGGGGGCGGTGGAAGGCGACCGGACTTGTACGGTTGGAAAGCTCTTCGTCTCCTCTTTCCAATGGACCAGCACGTGCTGGTGGTCGGTGACCGGATGGCGGCGTAACAGCTTCCTTTTTCTTTCTCTCTCTCTCCGTCCAGCAACAAACATATATATATATATATATATATATATATATATATATATAATAATTTCTGAATTTCAACTAAATAAATTCAACTTTTTATTCAATAAATAAATAAATAAATTTACTTTACTAAAATAAATACCCAAATAATAAATTTTATAATTCAAAATTCAAGGTATTACAATCTCCCCCATTAAAAGAAATTCGTCCTCGAATTTAGATAAAGATAGTAATTTACCCAAAAGATATAACACAAGTTTGGTTTCATTAAATATCAATACGTAATTACTTAAAAACATAAAAATATTACATTTCAAAACAAATCAACTAGTCCCAAACAGATAAGGGTATTTTTCTCTCATCTCGACTTCTACTTCCCACATACACTCTTCGGTAGTGTGATTATGCCACATAACCTTAACCATAGGAATTTCCTTAGAACAAAGCCAACGAAATTGAAAATCCATTATAGCTACAGGAACTTCCTCATAAGACAGATTTTCACAAATCTGAATTTCTTGTGGCTGTAATACATGAGAAGGATTGGAAATATACTTCCTCAACATAGAGATATTGATACAAACCCCAAGTATATTAAACTTGAGACCCAATATCTTTATGCCTAGAAGCAACTCCTTGGAAAGCTAAATCAGATTTACCCCAAGTCCGCGATCCAATCCCAACTCGTGATAGAGCACCTTGGAATATGATCTTGCGATCTCCGCAACACAATACCAACTCGTGAAAGAGAACCTTGGAATTAATACTAACAAAGTAATTAGCTTTACTTGTATGAACCTTAATTCAAGCAAGAATCAAAAACAAGAGAACACTCTCTTAAGAAAACTAAAGTTTTAATTCATTAATCAATTAATCTTTGTCTTACATGAGTTATGGCCCTATATATAAGGATACAAGAAAATAGAAATCCTAATTGAGGTGTTTGGCCATAGGACTAAGCTTATTATAACTTAAAAATAACTAAACTCGTAATTGGGCTTTAACTAATTAAAAACAGGCCCAAAACTACTTAAAACATGAAAATAAAATAGTTTAAACATACCTTGAGCTTAATACATAATATTGGCAGCCCAAAACACTTAATAAACTTAATAAAAGAAGTTCTAATGGATACGAATATGAAATAAATCAAATCCACCATTCGAATTGCATTTAAAAGACTTGAACAAGCTTGAAACACCATTCTAATGGGCCTTGAATAGATTTGTGCATTTTCGAATCCCATCACATTGGATCATTCAAAACTAGAAGAGCTAAAATGATGCATGAAGTTTCCTACAATCTTATTTACATCATGAGCTTTGCTTATGGAAAACATTGTATTCAAGGAACCTTCAAGGGGATAATTCACATATTCAAGCCTAATGTCAAGATGAAGAGGTTGTTCTACAATTCAACTTATTTTTACTTTTTCTATTCAAGTGCAAGTAGCAAGACATGAAGAACAAAGCTTTAAGGGTGAATTCGAATGGTGCCAAATGGAGACACAAAATCTGAACTTATCAAGGCAACTTGTGGCGTTCAACCTTATAGCTTTGGTTCCTTTCAATAACTTTGAACTGGGTCAGGCTTCCCTCTTCTTAGTTTGAATTTCGGTCCTAGGGTTTTGAGCACCATCAAATTCGGTTATGAGCTCCTTATAGCTTAAGGGTCGTATTGTTTGGTATTTGAGCTTTGGCTCATCAAATCAGGTTTTGTAAAAATCTATCTTTCTAATGTTAATTCTATAGTTTCGAAAAAAAAATAATTTATTTTCGTGATTTCTACTAGTCTGGAGCCAAAGCAGTTGTGATTTTTGTCCTTAAAATTACATAATTCAAAGGGAAATGAGCCAATGATTGAAACTCACTAGCTTTGCTTGTGACATCCACTGTTTTTTGAAGGACTTAAGTGTAACAACAACCCGCCGCCACAACATATTCTGCTTTGGCGGTGGACAAGGCAATCGAAACTTATTTCTTGCTAAACCAAAAAACCAAACACTCACCAATAAAATGACATGTTCCGAAAGTGCTCTTTCTATCTAAAAAGCTTTCGGCATAATCCGCATCCGAATAGCCAACAATGCTAAATGAAGTATTTCTAGTATTTCTAGGATACCATAACCCTAAATGCAATGTGCCATGTAAATATTTTGAAAGTCTTTTAACTGCATTCAAATGAGACTCTTTAGGACATGATTGAAACCTAGCACATAAGCATACACTATACATGATATCGAGTCTAGAAGCCGCAAGATAAATAAGTGAGCCGATCATACCTCTATACTTCTTTTCATTTATAAGCTTACCCTTCTCATCTTTGTCAAGCTTAGTTGATGTTCTCATTAGTGTCTTGCTACTCTTGCAACCATCCATTCTAAATTTTTTCAATAGTTCTTTGGTGTACTTGGATTGGTTGATGAAGATCTCATCTTTGCATTGCTTGATTTGAAGACCAAGAAAGAATTTGAGCTCTCCCATCATGCTCATTTCAAACTCCATAGTCATACACTTAGTAAACTCTTCACAAAGATTTTCATTAGTAGCACCAAATACAATATCATTAATATAAATTTGAACAATAAGTGTATCATTATTGTGCTTTTTCACAAAAAGTGTAGTGTCAACCTTTCCTTTAACAAAATCATTTTTTCAATAAAAATGAACTAAGCCTTTCATACCAAGCTCTAGAAGCTAACCATATAAGGCTTTAGTCAATTTAAAAACATGATTTGGAAGTTTATGATGCTCAAAACCGAGAGGTTGCTCAACATAAACTTTCTCTTCAATAAAACCAATTAGAAATGCACTTTTTACATTCATTTGAAAAAGTTTAAGATTCATATGGCATGCATATGCAAGTAAAATTCTAATAGCCTCTAATCTTGCCACTGTAGCATAGGTTTCATCATAGTCTATGTCTTCCTCTTGGTTATACCCTTTGGCAACCAATCTAACTTTGTTCCTAGTGATGGAACCATGCTCATCCAACTTATTCTTATATACCCATTTACATCCAATAATTGGATGGTCCTTGGGTTTAGGAACAAGTTTCCAAACCTTATTTCTCTCAAATTGGTTGAGTTCCTCTTGCATAGCAATCACCCAACACTCATTATTTAGAGTCTCATCAATAGTCCTTGGCTCAAATTGAGAAACAAAGGCAAGATAATTATCTAAGGCTTTAAAATGAGATCTAGTACTTACATCTTTTGAAGTTTCACCAATTATAAGTTCTTTTGTATGATCTTTGGGATAGCTCTATTCTCTTAGAAGTCCTTGAGTGTGATCATTATTGTTGAGGTTGAGCTTCAACATCTTATTAATTATCCTCATTCACCTTCTCTTCCCTTGAGTTGTCCTCAACTTCAAGTATTTCAAATTCAGCTACAATATCATCAAGGACACTACCTTTCCCAATATCAAACTTACTAGATTCATCAAATACCACATTCATAGAGTCCTCAACTATTAATGATTTCTTATTAAAGACTTTATAAGTTTTGCTAGTGGTGGAATAACCAAGAAAAATACTTTCATCCATTTTTGATGCAAATTTTTCGAGATTATCCTTGGCGTTTAATATATAACACTTGTAACTAAATACTCTAAGATATGAAATTTTGGGCTTTCTTCCATTCCATAACTCATAAGAGGTTTTGTTTAAAATTTGCCTTTTCAAAACATGATTTGTAACATAACATGAAGTATTGATGGCTTCCACCCAAAAGTATGTAGGAAGACCATACTTATTAAGCATAGTTTTAGCCATCTCTACTAGTGTTCTATTTTTCTTCTCTACAATACCATTTTGTTGTGGTCTTCTAGGGGAAGAAAAATTATAAGAAATACCATGCTCAATACAAAAGTTTTCAAAAAGTTCATTTTCAAATTCTTTTCCATGGTCACTTCTAATTTTTGAAATGAAATAACCTTTTTTTTCATTTTTACAACATTACCATGATGCATACAAGAGCATGTATGTTATTGTGATTGTGGGTGTTTTTAAACATGCCTCTTTTGATAGATGAATGCATGATTAGCTCTTTGAAACTTAACTCTTGATTCATGTGAACCTTTCACAATCCTTTTAGGATTGGAAAGTTTTGTGTATGTCTTAGCCTCCTTATTGACTACCTCTATGCTAGAAGTTTGAGGAGTAGAGGCTTTGATAAATAATGGAGAGGAGGATGTAAAAGTTGATGAACCATTGAAGCCAAGACCATATCTCATAAGAGGTGGTGTTTGAGATACAATGAGTGTATCCAAAGCTTATTTTTCATTGTGAAATTTAGAAATAAAAGTTCTTAATTCTTCAACCTCTAATTTCAAAGAATTGTTTTCTTTGTATAAAGAATCAAGTGAGGAGGTTTTTGTAGAAATTTCATCCAATGAATTTTTTAGGTTAGCATTGGATGTTTTTAAGCTTAAAACAAGTTTTCCTAAACCTTTGAAATCCTCCTCAAGTTTTGAATATTTTTCTTTGTAAAATTTCATATTGGAAAAATATTTTTCAAATTTTAAGGTTATTGTCTCCATAAGCTCATCATTATCCACATCATCAACATAATCATCAATATCATCACAATAATAAGATTTAGAGCATACCTCATTTGGAGAGTCTTCCAAAGCCATAAAGTATAGTTTTGCAACTTCATCATCTTCTTCATTATTGGAAGAATCTTCATCCTATGTAGCCTTGAAGCCATTCTTCTTCTCCTTGTCCCACTTCTTCTTCTTCTTGAGCTTGGGGCATTCTGGTTTGATATGGCCTTGCTTCCCACATTCATAACAAGTTACCTCATTCTTCTTTTCCCTGTTGGAGTTAGAATTGAAATTAGAGTTGGAAGGAGACTTCCTAAAAGATTTCTTCTTTTTGTTCTTAATAATCTCCTTGACTCTTCTTGATAGCATATCCAACTCATCATCTTCATCATCACTCTCATCCAAGTCACTTTGACTCTCATTATCATGTTGGTCTTTGGTGGAATATTTGAGAGCAATGGTCTTATTTTTCTCAACTTGGACTTCTTCCTTTTCCAAAGTCATCCCATGAGTAAGAAGTTTACTAATGAGAACATCTATAGGTAGCTTGTCAAGATCATGAGCTTCTTCAATTGAAGATACCTTGTATTTAAAGTTTTTCTTTAGAAGAGCTCTAAGAATTTTGTTGTTGATGTCTTCCAAAGAATAACTCTTCCCAAAAATTTTCAAGTTTGCTATGATTCCAAAGAACTGGTTGGTCATATCGGTCACATTCTCATTGGGCTTGATCTTAAAGAGCTCATACTCATGAACAAGCATTTGTATCTTCTTTGACTTTGCTTACTTGGAGCCTTTATAATAGTTCTCCAATGTCTTCCAAATGCTACAAGCACTTATACATTGTTGAACTCTTACACATTCTCCTCTAGACAAGGCACTATGAAGAATAGTCATGGCTCTCTTATTTTTTCCATTAGCTTTTCTATGAGCATCAACCCATTCTTTTCTAGGAATCACTTCTTCTACACCTTCAATCACCTTTGATGGAGGCTTCCATTCTTCAAAAACACTATCCCATACATCTATGAGATCACTATCAAGGTAAACCTCCATTCTATGCTTCCAATAAGCATAATCGATGCCATCAAAGTGTGGTTTGAGATGATTAGTCCCTTCATTAGCCATCTTAATATTTTCTGAAGCAATTAAGCTTTAAATTGTGAGTTTAAGCTCTGATACCATTTGTTGCCCAATGTACACCAAGAAGGAGAGTTGAATTAGTGGGTAATTAAAAATTAAAGTAAAGAGATTAGGGGAAGAAGATAGAATACAAGGATAGTGGTTTGGGTATAACAAATCCTACGTCCACTCCCCAATCACCAATTGGGTATTTTCACTATTAATGGAGTTTTACCAAGTTCACTCCCAACTTAGTGTTTTGGCTCACACCAAACCTTATAAGTGTTTTAAATAGGCTCACACTAAAAACCTCACAAGTGTTTTTAATAAGGCTCACACTCAAACCTAATAAGAGTTTTACTAAGGCTCACTCCCCAACCTAATGAGTGTTTAATGGCTAACACCTAATCCTTTGACCAATAAAAGATCTTACAATAAACACAAAGTGTGTTGAATGAAATTTAAGGCTTGAAAAATTAAATTTGCATGAGTTTGGTTACTTGAGAAGTAGTTAGATGTCTATTGAAGTCTTTTGGAGGGAGTAGTTATAGCTTCCCACCACCAAAGAGCTGTTACAAATAGTGCATAACCAAATCTTGCTTCAATAGCTAGAAAATCTGCATTAAATGCTATGTCAGACAAGAATGGCAGTCGCTAAGCCTTGGTAGTGGTCGCAATCTGAATTTGTGATTATGACTTAAGAATCGTGGTCATTATCTTCAAAGGTATTCAACGGCTAGTGACACGTGGCAGATTTTCGTTTGCTTGATCAAGTATCCATTGGAATGTTTCTCTGCAATATGAATTTTACGGTCTTTACCTGCTTGGTCGAGGTCGCGGTCGCGATATCCCTTTAGCGTTCAGAGTGGCGATCGCGACTATGACCGCAAATTATACTAGACCTCAACCAATTTTATGCTTTTTGGTTCGAATTAATTCGCGGTCATGACTGCCTTGTTGCGAGCGCTATTCATGAGTTGCAGTCGTAACTTGGAGGTCCAACAAAACACTCAGAGAATTTTCTAAGTTCTTGATTCCCAAGCTTTCCTAATGCATTTTATCTGTCAAAGCACACTTAGATAAGCCATTAGTACCGTTCAATTTAATTGTCAAGATCAAAATAGAGATTGACTAAATTGAGAACCCAATTTAGGTCAACAATACTCAGTCTGAAAAAGAAAGGGATACTGATATGATCACCTATAGGGTAAGCTTTTATATTTTGAACCTTTAATTTTCTTTGTTCAAACTCTCTTATTCGGTCTTTGACTTTTAGGGAGATGATGAGGACTTCTTTGACAACTTTACCATTGACTCAGTCACCAAAATTGTTAAGCCTTCTGACCAAGAGGGGATCATTCCCAAAGAAAATTTCCTCGACCCATTGAAATCTCGGGCCAAATAAATTAAAAAACATGTTCAACGCATATCATCCTTCAAGGATCTCGACTCCTGCATTTTCTTGGACGATGAAGTGATGAAGATGCTCCAGGAATCTCTTGATGACCCTATCGGCGCTAAGGTTCAATATGACAACTTCTTTGAGTCCTTGGACAAATTTGTCAAAGACTACTAAGAAGCCGACCGAGCAGTTGACTAGTTAAAGAGAGCCCAAGATCATTATGCTAAGGTGAATCACCAAGTAAATGAACTAAAAGCTTTAGGCGCCAAGGTTGCTAAGGAGAATAAATCTTTGTATAAGCATAGCAAGAAGCTTTCTTTAGATATCCAAGGCCTTGAAGAACAACTCAAGAGACTCAAAGATCAATCGGCCAAGCTTGAGAAGAGAAAGCAAAAAAAGTTTTCATTTATCCAATAAGCCAAAATAGATCTTTGGGAGGTCGCACTTCAAATACAAGGCTATTTGGATGAAATCAAAGTCCTGACCCTACATGTTCAGGCAATTGAGGCTCAACAAGAGGAAATTGACCAGTCGGTCACTGAATTTTTCTCTACTCTTTGAACTTAATTCGGTCATTATGCCCTTCTGAACAATGATACTTTGTAAATAATTTTTGTTGGGCTAAAATGTTTTTATATATGTTTGCATTTTTATCATGAATGCTTTACTATATTCGGCGGCCACGGGACCGACCCTTTTCTAATGAATGTATTGAATTCGTATAATGTTGTTTGTTTTAACTTATTGCATTGTCCACTTAGAACTTTGTTTACTTAAAACATAAAACAACCTAACAGCAATAAATAGATACATTCAAAGATGGGCAAAAAATTTTAAATTTTTAATAAATATGATCGGTTATTATAGAAACTGATCTTATACAAAAAGGTTAGGCCGAACTTACAACAAAGGCTCGGCCTTTTGATTTACACTACTTTTGTTTAAAAGGAGATCGATTTATTTCTTCCCAAAGGGATGGTACATAGGGCTTTAAAAATTTACCGATGATTGCCGATCACGTAACTTTCCATCCTGGTCTGAAAGTCGGTAGGTTCCATTCCCTTCAATTTCTTTAACTATGAATAGAGCTTCCCAATTAGGAGACCATTTCCCTAGCTCGGGTGTCTTTGAGCCAAGTGGCAGAAAGACCTTCCAAACCAAGCCTCCAACCTTAAATTTTTTTAACCGAACCTTTTTATTATACGCTTTCTCTACTTGCTTTTTTTGTGCTTGAATTCGGTCTAAAGCCGCCAGTGGATCACAATCTAGGTCGTTAAGTACCTTTAGCATAACTTGAGTGTATTGATTGACCGTTAACTCATCTTGAAACCTTAGCCTTAAAGACTTCACTGTTAGCCTAGCTGGAATCATTGCACTATGCCCATAAACTAATTTGTATAAAGTTGCCCGTGTGGTTGTCTTTAAAGTAGTCGAAGAGCCCATAAAGTTTCACTTAACAATTCATGCCAAACCTTTGGATTATCTTCAACCATCTTCTGAATATTCATCTTAATCTGCTTATTGGTTGCCTCGGCCTGGCCGTTTGCTTGAGCATAGTGTGGTGTAGAATGGATTAATTTGATGTCAAACTCCTTGCAAAATTCTTTAACCTCTTCTCTAGTAAAGACCGTTCCTTGATCAGTTGTGATGGTTTGGGGTAGACTACTTTGGTGCAAGATGTAATCTTTGAAGAACTTTACCATTGATTGTTGATTCACAACCTTAAAAAAGGATTGCTTCGACCTACTTGGAGAAGTAGTCAATGGCCACAAGTATGAAAGAATGATGTTTAGAAGAGGGCAGGTAAATTTTCCCAATAATATCCACTGCCCATCCTGTAAACGGCCATGGCTTTATCACCGAGTGTAGTTCAACTACAGGAGCCAATTGTATCAAGTTGTGCTTCTGGCAAGCTTCGCACCCTTTTGCATATCTAAAGTAATCCTTTTTCATGGTTGGCCACCAATAGTCATGATGTTCTAATAATTGCCTCATTAGTTTTCCTGATCGATGTGCTCCTACAAGACTTTCATAGACCTCGGCCATTATTAACATGGCTTCCTTTGGGTCGAGGCATAGAAGTAGTTCTCCTCCGGGGTGCTTTATGTACAACTCCCCATTATCTTCCCAAAACCTTGGTGTAATGAGTTTAATTCTATGATCTGCCCTCGATAATAGATTTTTCAAATACTCATTGAGTTTGGCGCGCCGGTCTTTTGTTAGGTCAATTTGAAAATTCCTTTGTGCCTTTCTACTTGTTCTTCTAACTGATCTATGCCCTTGACACATAAAATCAAGATAAGTCTGTACTTTAAAGGCACTTCACCAAACCAAGCAAGGTATCTAGATGCCTCCTGAGCCAACTCATTTGCTTCTTCATTTCCGGCCCTTAAAGCATACTCTATAGAGAAGTGCTCAAAGCTATCTAACAAGTGCATAGCTTTGTTGTAATATGGCTGAAGAGCTGTAGACTCGCAATTATATTCGCTGAATACTTGCTTTATGACTAATAATGAATTCCCTTTTATATCTATCGAACGCACCCCAAGCTTGTAAAGGATTTCAATTCCAATGAGTAAAGCTTCGTACTTGGCCTAATTATTGGTACAAGGAAAGTTGAGTACAAAACCTAACTTTGTTGAGATGCCCCCAGGTGAAGTCAATATTATGCCTGCACCAACTGAACTAGTAGTACTTGATCCATCAAACCACATTTTCCAACTGTCACTGGAAACACAATTTACATCTTTAATCAACTCCTCCTTTGTTGGATGATGGGCTAAGAAATCGGCCAATGCTTGACCCTTGATAGCCTTTTGGGGCACATACTGCAGAGCAAACTCAGATAACACCACAGCCCATTTGCCCATTTTATTTCTTAAAAAAGACTGAGACAATATATACTTGATAACATCAGTCCTACTGACTACTAAGATAACTAAAGGAAGCATATAGTTGTGAACCCTCAATTTTGCACCCTTAATATGCTGCCGCAGCTTGACACTTACTAAATTTAGTGCGCTACGCAAAACCGATACGGCGGTCTCGCTAGCCGGTTAGCGGGCAAGGATAAAGGAGGCAGCGCCCCCTCGAAAAAATGAATTTTCAGACATAATATTACAAGGAGATTGACACTTTTCTGATCCTGACCGGACTTTCTATACCAGACAACACTTTTTCGAAACTGACCAAAATTTTCCCGAAATTGACTGCCAAAATGTCCGATAATTAATTTAGGATCTACCGCCACTAACCGTTAATTTTTCAAACTTCGAAATACTCCGAAAACTGACTCGGAAGCCCTAAAATACTGACCTAGAGACCCCAAAAACCCAGAAAACCGACCTGGACCCCACTGCCCACTGCTATACGGGCGTCCGCGAGGCAGGCCTGTGGATCCGCAGGCCACCTACGCGCTTTCGTGAGGTAGCCTCGCGGCCACGAACGTGCCAAAACGCTTGTTGCAGCAGCGGACGTGCCAAAGCCTTAGCGGCAGCCGCAGACGCTTTCGCGTGTCCGTATTGACGCGCCGTACTGACGCAGCCGCCAGATTGGCTGGCGGATCCGCTGCCACATTTGGTGGACGCCCAACAGCGGCTGACACAGTCCGCGAATTTCTGACATGGACGAGTGAAATTTTGAAATGCGTCCATGAACCACTCTGGCGGACTGTACCCCTATACGCGGAAATTCTAAATTTACCCCTCTTTCAGCCTATTTTTTCAGCCCTTTTTTATTTTTTCACCCCACATCTATCTCCCATAAATACCCCCCGCCATCCCTCACTTCAATTCACCACTTTTTCAGCCCTCATTTGCTCTCTTCTCTCTCTCTCTAATTAATTTTTTCACACTCATTTTGAGTAATCACTCTAATTAATTAAATTAATTAATTAATTTCTGTTCGATTTTAATTAATTAATCTTTAACTCAATTTGATTAATTAATCCTTTTAATTAATCACTTTAATTAATTAATCTTTTTAATTAATTAAAAATTGGATAATTTAGCAACCAAATCATCAAATTAATTTCCTCCGAGATT
>CATKHJ010271261.1:0-27341 GCA_949750685.1 Vernicia montana | reverse complement strand
TATAAATAGTAGTAGATACTAATTACATTGTATTAATAAGAAATTAGTGTTTCTAATTTATATTGATTTTTTAAATTCTAAAATTGTTATTATATACTTTTTGTTTAAAAAAAAATCAAAACCTAGCTAATTTGAAAAATCTAAGAAAATTAATTCATTTTGAATTTTCATAAATAAAATTTAATATGATTAAATTAATTTTTAATTTAAAAGGAAGTGAAACTAATAAATTATAGGTGAAGAGAAAAAAATAAGACTTTAATAAGTAAAAAGAAGAAAAAAAAAACTAAATTTGTAAATAAAGAGGGAAGTTTAAGTTATTTTTGCAAAACAAAAAATTAGGAGCTAGAAATTTTTTTTTTTTTTTTTTTTGTTTTTGAGTTATTTGTGTAAAAATTCCAAGAAAAAATTAATAAAAGTATTAGGTCTACTGAAGTGATTGATTAAACATTAGTCATTTGGCCAAAAAAAAAAAGCAAAAGGAAAAAAGAAAAAAAAGATTGATTAAACATTAGTCCTAAACAAAAGCTGTTGACAAGAGTTAGGATAGCTCATTGTTACCACTATTTTATGAAAGAAAAAGAAATTCGTTGGATGTAACTTTCAAATAATCAAATACTTTATTATCAAAGATCTTATAGGTATGGCTAGGAGATTGAATTATTGCCCTATTCCCTATTTTTTTAAAAAAAAAAATAAAGAAGCCATTTGTTGTTACATGAGCAATTTATTTTAAATTTTATTTCTTGATATATTATAAATTCTAAATAGTAAGAATATTAAAATATTTGAATTCATTACACTCGAATTCTAAATTACTAGTAAAAAGACTCAATTTTTTTCTTTTTTTTTTTTTTAAATAAAAAAAATGAAACATAAATATTATGTAGAAAAGTGAAGGAAATGGAAATGGGGAGGCTGAGGAGAAAACCAAATAGTCCAAGACAGAGACAAGAGAGCTACTTGAAAATTTGGCAAATTATGAAAAGTCCAACCTCAAAGGGGTCACAATCTTAATGATTCTGTCTCGCACAAAATCTTAGTTTTTACTACAAGAAAAACTCATTCATGCTTTCCATTTTGTAGACAAAAATTGTGAGTTCACGGCCTCTAATAATGACACTTCCTAACAACATTTATCAAACATCTAAGTAAAAGGGCCGCTTAAGGCCCAAAACTAAAAGTAAGTCAGTCACTCCTCTTCTCTTGAGACTTGAGACTTGAGACTTGCTCATAATTATAAAAGGTAAAATCGGATATGATATTTTAGTATAATAATGGTATTGAAATCGATTTTTAGTATGTTTAAAATCATTTCCCTTATCTGTCTCAATAATTCTCTGCTCTGCATTGACTTCAAAAATCTTTTAAATATTTGAACTCATCCTGTCATCCATATTTTCACACAAAAAGAGGTTTAATAATAATAATAATAAATGCACCAACAACATTAATTGAATCTGAGTCAATTTAGATAAAATATAAAAATTGAAGATTAATCGGTATCACAATTCACAAAAAGATAAAATAAAGAACTAAAAAGAATGGGCTTTTTAAGTCTAAAAGATATAATAATAATAATAATAAATGCATGAGCATCAAATCTTTAAATGCCATAAAAAATTTATTAAATCCTATCCCATAATAGGAAAAATTTAAAAAAAAAAAAATTGAAGAAAAGTCTAAGATGGAAAAATTATTGGGATACATTACATAGTATATATATATATATAAATCTTGTAGCTTTGAATATAGGAGTAGGAGACAACTTCAACGATGGGAAAGACTTCTTCAATGTTAGGAATGGATCCTTTCAAAGAAGGAGACCTCTTCTTTATTGACCAAGTGGAACGAGCACAAACCTTTAGTGCGGTATAGTTGAACAGTGGACTAATTTAATGGCGATTATAGAGATTTGAATGATCCCTGGATGAAAGTGTTTAAATTCTTTGAATCATGTTCATGTGTATGATTACTGGACAATGTATGTATAGTTGGGTGTTGCTTTTTGACTCATTATAACTAAACACGTTCATTATTTCTCAATTTATTGACATATGATTTTGATTTATAGTTTTCTCTCCTATGTCAAACCTATTTTTTTTTTTCATTTTAATTAATTAAAAAATTCATTTTATTAAAAACTTGTAATTAATTTAAAAATTCTTTTTATTCATTGGTTATTTGATGATAAATTTTTCAATTTTTTTTTTATTTTAAACAAATAATACTTTATATTTGAAAAAAAATTAAAATAAAAGAGGGCTTAAACTTAATTTGTAAAAATTAAGCTGCCTAAGTATCTTCTTGGAGTTTAGAAGAATCAAAACTCATGCAGTTCACTTACTTTTTATTATTTTACTAATATCTCCTTACTTTACTTACCTTTATGACTGTGGCGGGCATGTCTTAGTGCCGGTTTTATAAGAAGTGTAATAAAAATCTTCATACTCTTTTTTTTTTGTTCTCTTGGATCCTTTTTTTTTTTGTTCTAGTCCAATCATCAAGATAAGCTTGTGCTTCAAGTAATTCGGAGGACATACTTGAACGAGTCTCGTCTAAAATACTACCTTCCGCACTAAAAGCTTGTTCAATTACCACATTGGAGACTGGAGTAGCTAGAATTTGTTTGGCTACTCCAATATAAAAAGTGATAATGATAATATATGAATTAATTGATATAGAAATTAATTAAGGAATTAAAAGAAATTATAATGGTAGTAAAAGAATATAAATTGAGAATTAAATTTATAAACATTTAATAATGAAGGAAATTTGAGAGAATGTAGAGATTTGAGAATTGAGATAATGGAATTGGAATGGGATTTTGAAGCTATTTATAGAAGAATAAAAAAAAAAACAACAAATAAAAGAGCTGTTGCACAATGCATTGCTATGTGCACATGCTTGTAATATATACTTTCTCTATTTATTTTTATCTGAGTAATATATACTTTCTCCATTCATTCATTTTTATCTTATGTTTTTTGAAAGAATTTTTTTTCCAAAATATCTGTCATTTTAGGAAACCAATAAGATTTTAATTTTTTTTTTCAATTATATCTTTATCATATACTCTATAATTAATACACATATTAATCATTTGCTACCAATAGGGAATTTCTTTTTTGTTTTAAATTGAAAATTGAGGTGATTGAATTTGCACTAATGAAACCATAAATTTGATACACAATAAACGAATATGATAGATCTTTTTTTTTTTTTATAATCCCTAAACCAAATGTGAGTTTTTCTATTTTGACTTGTTCCCCGCTGTTGTGATCGAATGAGAATAGATAAGAGGCTCGTGGGATTGACGTGAGGGGGTAGGGATGGCTATATTTCTTGGAGCGAACTCTAAGTGAATATGAAGCGCATTAATACAAGTTATGCCTTGAAATGAAAGACAATTCCGAATCCGCTTTGTCTACGAACAAGGAAGCTATAAGTAATGCAACTAAGAATCTCATGGAGAGTTCGATCCTGGCTCAGGATGAACGCTGACGACATGCTTAACACATGCAAGTCTTCCTTCCTTATCCATCTTTACCTAAAGGACGATAGGAAGATAGGATTGATGTAAGCATTAACGTTCGCATCGTCCAGGTCAAACTACTGGTATGAATTCCATCTTACTTGGCCCTAGCTTACTACTCCTATAGGGATACTCGCAAACAAAGGAAGGCATGGAAGAACTTGCATCAGTATCTCAATTTCAATTCAAACATGGGTTTGATTCACACTCCATGTTCTGAGAAATATTTACCATCCGAAAAGAGAAAAAAACAGAGTCTTTGTCTTAAGAAATGTGTTGAAAAAGGACAGATGTATAGAACTTTTCAACGAGATAGTGCTTTTTCAACTCTCTCAAAATGGAATCTATTCCAAACATATATGCCATGGTTCCTTACTTCAACAGGGTACAAATATCTAAATTTGATAGGGTAATTTAGTTATTTTATTTTTAAAACTTAACGTAATTAATTATTTTTTAATTTTTATAAAACAATAAAAAACGACACATAAAAAGGAATAGAGAAAGTGTATATATGTATATATTTACGGTTTGAAATCGGTGATTGCAATCTAGTTCATGGAGGAAGGGACCCTGAACCGGCCCTTCCTCAACAAGGTTTAGGCCGATTTAGTCAGGTCTATCTCTAGCTGTTTGTAGAGTCCATTTTCTTTGCTTTTCAGTCCCACGTGGACTAAAAATGCATTTCTGTCCTCCAAAATGACTTTTCAGTTTTTATTTTTTTCTCAAGTCATTTTTTAATGTCCATTAAAACAGACTCTCTCTCCTCTTATTTCTTCTTCCTTTTCTTATGCAATTGTAAAAGTTAAACAGAGACCAAAACCCATTTGTGTAGAAAAAGCTTAGCCAAAAATTGAAACCAAAGATATGAACTTGGAAGAAAAGCTAATGAGAAACTGACCACCAAAAATTGAAACTCTCTCTCTCTCTCTCTCTCCTCCTGTTTCTGCTTAAGATGCGTCGTCGTTTTGAGATCGGCGATTTCTTGAGGGGATTACAAAGAGATAGCTTTATATCAACCGAACCTCAATTTCATCTTTCTCAATTTTTTATTTATATATATAACTACTCAATTTTGTTTTTATCATTTCAAAGAAATCAAATCTATTTATTTCCTAATATAAAAATACATAAGAAAATAAAAATGATTGATTTTTACGTTTAGGAATTATAAATTTGTGATATTTGAATAAGATTTTGAATTTAATTTTTTATATTTTTTTTTCTCATAATTAAATAAAATTATCTTTCTAGCATTTTCATTCCCTTTGATATGGAGTTTTTTCAACATTTCAATATACTTTCCATGGAAAGTAAATAATGATTAGGTGAAAACATGTGAGGCAGTTAAGCAAAAATTTTAAAAGTCTTGATCAGAGTGCAAGGTGGTTAGTTCTTTTATATGACTTTTACAAGAAAAATATCTCTACTCCTCTATTAGCCATTCATTAAAGTTTAATTCAACTTGAGGGTTTTAGATAGAAATTTAAGTTCAATAAATTATATTAGCAACTCTTGAGTGGAATTAGACATTAAAATTACTATATATATATATATATATATATATATATATATATATATATATATATATATATATATATATATATATATATATATATTTGATTAATTAATAATCTCTCTAATATAATAAATTTCTCCAGTCCCGACTTGGATAAATTGAATAAATTAATAATTTCGATAAATTGATAAGATAGTAATTTTTTTTGAAAAACCATATATAAATATGTGATCTCGTTCATATCATAAATTAATTATATGTTGAAAATTACAAATATAATTTCACTATCATATTTTCTTGAAATATGACTCTATTGTTACTTGTTTTTTCTTGAAATTCAAATCTTAGGTTATTTTGCTATACTCACATAATTCATTTGCTTATTTTATATGTTATGGTTGATTTTTGAATACCTTTCAAATGAGAAGTCATTGTAAATGTCTGAGTAATGTGTTAGAAAATACAAAAAGAATTTGTATTTGTTTAAATAGAGTTTATTTTTAATCTAATACATTGAATATATTTCATTTATGAATACACAATTATGATGAATTTTATTTAATTAAATAGATAATATGTACAATGAATTTAGTTTTTTGTATAATTTAATGTATTTCTAGTTTATTAATAAACATAATTAATTAGATTAGTTGAATCTTTATAGGAAATTCCATTAACAAATACAATTAGTATGAATTTTATTTAATCAATAGATAAGTATAATATTAAATACATAGTATGTACAATGTATATAAATACACTATAAATTAATAAATTATTAATTTATTAATTATTTAATAACTCTATAAATTAATAGGTTTTGGCCGGTCCCAACATTATTAATTTATAGAAATTATATTGTACAAGTACTACACCTTTCAATTAATAAGAATAAAATGGATTATATCTATTTTTAAAATGAGCAAATATTTTAAGACATTTTAAAAAAGAATAGTGGATAATTTTTTTTTGGGACGGAGAGAGTATTTTGTTGTGATTTGATTATTGATCATCCATTCTTTTTAGGGTTTTATTTTGATTATTGAATTGAATGGAAATAACATTTTTAAGGTTATTGATTTTGGGTTAGATCGGGGATTTTGTGAAGTGGGTTTTTTTTTGGTTTGGCTACTGGGAAACTGAAGGAAAATGGCTCGATAGAGTAGAATAAATTAAGGGGTATATTTCTTTCTGCTATTTGTTATGTTGGAAGTTGAGAATTTTTTCCTGCGAGAAATGGATGTATGTGGGCTTAAAAAACTGAGTGAACCTATTTTCATATTTTTATTTTCGATTAGAGTTTTCCAGCATTTTCTGAACTTCCAAACAGGTCGAAGAGACTATCGAGAGATGCTACGTTGACTTAAAAAAATGAGAACTGAAAAGTCACTTTGGAGGAGAGATTTTTTTCAATCCACATGGGACTGAAAAGCAAAGAAAATAGACCCATAAACGGCTGGAGAGAACCAGTTGGTTAGGCGTTAAAAATTGAACCTAATTTAAAGGATTTGAATATTTGAAGATCCAATTAAACCTTCAAAAACATCAGTTGACAATGTACTCTATGGCCCAAACATTCAGGTCAAAATTCAGTTTTTCCCTAAATATTAAGATTTAACTATGCTATTAATATAACTCAATAACCCTCTGTTCTTGAAGGTCAATCTGCAATATCAGATGCTAGGGCTAGGCAGACAATAGAAACTGTTAGCCCAACGATGACACCACCTCAAGATAATCCTATTCCTTAAGATCCATCACTAATTGCTAAAAGCAAAAGGTAACTATAATTTATAATTATATTCATATGGAATGGCATAAGGTTTGTGACATTTTTATTTATTTATTTATTTATCATTGATGGTGGCTCAGACAGGTAGCCAGTAAAGAAGCAGTTAGACGCTACAGAATACGGAAAGAAGAAGAAACAGCACAGGTTCTATATACCTTTTGCACATTCCTAACAGTCAACACTATTTGATTTTGTGAGAACTTTGACAAATTATTGTTTTCTCAAATGAAGGATTGCATCAATAAAATAGTATCATTTTGCGATGAAAATCGAATAGAGAAGAACATTGCTGCTGCTGTCTGCAAAACTTTTGAAGATCGATTGCCGACAATAATAGAAAAGGTAAGCCATTGCAGCAAACTTGAATATCATTGTATAAAGTTTAAAATTAGCACTAACATGATAATTGAATTACTGACCTTACCATTGAATGTCATTTGTCTTGATTATAGTTGGATTGATTTCAGGGTTTTACAAAGGCAATGGGTACATGGGTCAAGTTGAAGCTAGAATGGGCATGAAATTCACTGGTAGCCAACCATACCCATATGTAAATTCTGGTCTCCCCAACCAAAAACAATCTTTTCCCCTAGAGGTATCTGCTCCTTTGAACAGCAATAACAGCCTTTACCAAACCAGTAACAACCAATTCTCTGGCTATAACAGCCCTTTTCTCATCAACAATCAAGTATCTTACTGTGACAGCAATTCTCTCTCCAACAACCGATTTTCTGTTGCTGGCGATCCACAAACTCATGATGCTTATACATTTGATGTACAAAGCATCGCTGCTGGCAATGGCATGCCATTAATGCAGCACAATTATAGAAAGCCGAAGCCTGAGGGAAGATTTTAGTTTGTTAGACTTGCTTTTAAGTGTAATTGATAGGAAAGTTAAGACTTTCTTTTTTTTAGTCTTTTTTTCTTTTAATTAGGCCCCTCGAATTTTAATAACTTCATTCTGCTTCCTCTAATTTTGTCTAGTTGACTTGTATTACCTACATATAAAATTTTGCACACAACATACATATATAAAATGCTCCTGGAACATGCTACCAGATATCAATAGAATTACTTATTGTCTCAAAAATGAAACAAAAAATTGCATATGCATCATATCTGTATCAACAATTTGATTTCCAATGCTAGACAATGCAATCAATTTATTAATTCACCTGAATGGAAAAATAAAGAATAGAAAGCAAAAAATCTGTTGCAATCATGTCTCAATACGCAATTAATAGTCATTAAGTCTATCAAGAGAAAAAAAAAATTGAAATTATTAGGACACCAAGAAGAACTACCTTCATTATCCTTAATAGATTCTAATATACAAGAACAAGTATACAAGAGAAATTTTGATTACCTCTTTCACCAAGAGAGAAATCGGTTACCTCTTTCTTTGCAGTAGACTCCTTACACGCTGCAGAACACGAACAAACTCACAAAACAATGAGAAGTCAAAATCTGATGGTGCACCAGCCTCTGGACCGGAGTTAGGACTTTTTGATGAGTGTGTGCATGGGCTCTGACAGACGATTAAGTCAAAACCACCAAACTTCTCTATCAGCCTATCAATCTTATTACTCGTTAGCTTTTGAATGCCTTCTATCTGCTCTAATTCCCCAGTTTGTCCGCTACTGTGCCACCACCTTCGTAGGATTTTCCGATTTGTTTCAGAAGTTTCCACTGAGACAACACTCTTCATATGGATCCCAAGCCGGTGCAAAGCAACTTCTGCCCCACCTATTCCACTGAACAGTGACAAAATTGTTATTCCTTCTGGGAACATAGACTTCAAGACAGAGAGATGATACCCCAGAGTGTCTATCTGGAAGCTATATCTG
Source organism: Vernicia montana (assembly GCA_949750685.1). Taxonomy (NCBI): domain Eukaryota; kingdom Viridiplantae; phylum Streptophyta; class Magnoliopsida; order Malpighiales; family Euphorbiaceae; genus Vernicia; species Vernicia montana. The sequence goes on along the minus strand of CATKHJ010271261.1, from coordinate 18,648 downwards.
AGCGAATGAAGCCTTTCTATTAAACTACTCTCACTAGCTTCAGTGTGATTCAATGGGTAGCCTAGAATGAGTTCCAAATATTCTGGCTCTATAGGGCTCACTTTGTAAGGACCAACCCATATAAGATTTAATTTCTGGCAATGATTAAGAATGTCTCTCTTCTGTTCAGATGAAAGTAAACCTCGAGAATCATTTAGTATCCTTCCAAACCTATCACAGAGCTGAAATACTCCACTCCTTTCAAAATTAATGCAGCTCAAGTGCTTCCTCGTATCCCATGATGGCCACCATTTCTTCGTATGTGGCATTGCATCTGCTATGGACATCGGTGGCTTTGGAAGGATAGGAAACCTATTTTCAGTAGGAAGATTGTGCACATAACCTTCTTTTCTACTCAATGCAGAGAAGAACTGAGTATTTACAAATTCAGGCTCAATAGCATATAAAAACTGAGATATTTTACCCCAAGTGTCAAAAGATACTATTCCAACATTCCCATAGAAAAAATATGGGGGTTTAGCTACCATGCGATCAATGCTCTTGCATGAATTAGATTTTGGTGCTCTGGGGATACTGAATCCAGTAATTTCTGTGTCAATTTTCTCTTCCACCCATGTAGGTTCAAAATAGGAGCTCAAGTCATCAGTATATTCTGGTTTTGGATAATCCTCCTCAGAACTAATGTGCTCAAGCTGAGTATTAGGATAACCTGCAGTGTACTCTTGTTTTGGCCTTTTTCCTCTACGAACTTCCTCCATGTTTAGATTGTTTGACAGAGAGACTGCATCTTGGCCAAAATCCTCAGTTTTTAGTTTATCATCCATCGCCATACTAAAGGATCCACACTCGCTTGCAACATCTGGACGATTTATTCCGGTATGTTTTGAGGAATACTGCACGAGATTAGAAAAAGGTTTCAGTATGAGTAAAAACCAACTGTTCTTGCTTTGTACCCTACAAAACACAGATATGCACACAAACACACTGGTTAAAAGTTTGAGAAAATTAAGCATGTTTCCGTAACATCATAGGGTTCAAGGGAAACAAACAGAACTGAAACAATTATTTGAATTTTCACTTGAATATTAACTTGATAAAATGCACAAAAATGCAAGAAATAGCGGTGGCACTCTCATTAAGCATATTCCATTGTTTTAAGGCTCTCCATGGCCACTGAATTTAGATAGAAAAGGATGTTTCCATGCATCTCCCCCTGTGTTAACTCATGCAAACCAATATATTTGGATTTGTCGAGAGTAAGAATTAGATCATCCTAAGAGATGTATTAGTTCTTTTACAAATATTGCAGGACAATTTTGACAGCATAATTGATAAGTTTAGCAAAATATCGTCTCACATCAATGCTGTACTTAACGATCATCAGTTCATCATGAAGATTACAGTCAATTTGATAGCATTGATCAGGCATTTATCATGCTTGTTAGACAATAGCACAAAGTTAATTTGTTTTCTTTGGCTTGTAGTAGCAGTGCCTTTGACTCGAGTTTTTTTATTTACACATACAAGCCCAGGAGAACAATATGCTTAGCATCCAATCAAACACAAGTTTTCAAACTGAGCATAATAGCCTGTAAAACAATAAAATTGATAAGACTGGAAAATTGGATGATAAAGAAAAAAGAAACACCTTATTTTTTATAATATACTTCTCACCAACTTGTTCTGCACAAATTGAGTTAGCTAGCTCTAAAACGGGAACTTCTGAACCTGAAAGACATGAAATAAGTGATATATCCTTTGGAACAAGCTAAATTGGGAGGCAATTTTTGGTGAGAAATACTGGTATCACCATTCAAGTCTTTTAAAGGATGAAAGTTAGATTTATATATCACTGTAATTTGAAGAGAGGAGAAAACACGAATAAAAGCCTGGACATGATTTTTGGCTGGATAATATCATTGGACAAGACAGGAATGTTACAGAGTTAAAGCATTGGAAAACCCATTTCTTCTAAAAGAAATAGAATAACACGATAAATGAAAAAAATACAAAATAGTAACTTAGACACCTATCATACATTCTGCCTATGCAGGTGCAGCAGAATAGGTAACTGAACAAAGTTATGATGATGATACTCACTAAACCTCTCAATTGCTAATGAAATTTCGTTCTCAGAGAAACCCATTTCAAGCAAGCGAAGTGTTTTCTCCATAGTCCCAAACAACGCTTCGTTACTGCTTTCCTGGAAAATAAAAGTCAAATCAAATATTTAATGCAGCTTATCCAATATATAACACATATAAATAACATGAAAATTATATAACTGCATCTGCCATAGCAGTTCACTGCCAAAATTTACAATTTTTTTGGATCCTAGATCTGCCTCACCAAATAAGGTAATCACAAGAGTAACCTGATTTCTTATGATGCTATAATAAAGCTATATTACAGTAACTACTTCACTGATGAAACCTAAAAATCCTTCCTTTTCAATCCTTATTTATACTCCTTGATGTTATACTTGAAATACTTATCTGGTTTGATCAAGATATCGCAAATGTATATACTTTAGCATATCAGTAATAACTACTAGATAAATAAGAAGACATAGTTGCAGTAATTTAATGTCCACAATGTACAAGAAGCCAAAGAAGCTCAAAAAAACACAAGATGTATGCAAATTGTCAACTTCAGAAGAAACCCTGACAAAGTCTCTGTGTTTTGCAAAGTTGTTAAATATTCTATTTATGCCCTAACATCCAAAAACGCCATTGAATGCAGACCTCCTTTATTTCTGCATCAATATCAAGTTTGTCATCTGTTTCCTCTTCAAAATTTGCAGCTACCTGGGCAGCAGTAATGAAGTCTACTATTTCATCAACTGGAGCATCCACACCTGATATGTAACAGCATGAAATCAACAGAACTTTGAGAATAATGGCAATTTTAATTTGTTATGTACCAGAATTACCAGAGACCCTACCCTCAAAAAAAAAAAAAAAAAAGAATCACTAGCGCCCAAAAAAAGAGAGACTTTGGACACTGGATAGATATTTGAAAATTAATCAAATCAAATAACAGAGATGTAGAGGGACAGGGGAAGTGGGTGGGAAGAACAACAAACTCCCTAAAAAGAGAAACATCTCCAAGAAAAAATTTTCAAATTGGAATGAGAGCTCCATCAGAGAAAGTCGATCACATGTCAGGCAGGCATTAAACATTCAAAAATATTTGTACCATATGCTCCAAGCAGACATGCCTACAGTGCTTCAACATATAAAAGAATTAAGATACAAATTTTAATGATGTCACCCAACAAATAAATGCATGGAATAGTAACTGTTATTTAATAGGAAAGCACTTGTAACAGTAACAACAATAATCATTTGTTCAATGCAGAAATAAACACTCGTGAACCAGCCCATGATGCATGATTCTCCAAGTGCTTGAGATGTTTCTTTGTTTCAAACACATCTCCAACCTAGAGCCACCAACTGCAACTCAATGTACTGGTTATAACTCAGCATTTGCAGAGGATGTTGTCTCTTCAGTTTCACACTAGTATCTGCTAATATTTTGGTGTGTTTCTGCACACTCACTTTTTGAGGCTCAACAATATGTCTTGTTTCATCCCTAAGAATCACTTTTTGAGGCCATAGTCACTTTTTGAGGCTTAACAATCAATTGCTTCCAAAAATTTAATACTTATTCTGTTTCTTTACTACAGCATCTACAAAATGCATCCATTTCCTAGCTGATTAGGATGAAAATGCCAGGTCATTGTTAGAAAACAAGTTTTGAGTATGGCCACGAGGTGAAAAAGTGAAGTCAAAAAGTGTTCTCTAGTATTCACAGGACACAAAACGCTGCCAAAAAAGTATAGATTTTACATACCAAGCTTTTCCATTGCAAAATCTACTTCCTCTACAGAGAAATTCATCTTTAATAAGGATGCCCTTTTGTCTTCATAAACCCCAAATACATCTGGCTCCTGCAAAAGATTGATTATTTAACAAAACCAAATGCAGTGTTAAATACATCTAGTTGAACTGGCAATCAAATTAATGTTTCCCATGAGTTCACAGCAATGAAAACCAGACACTTGAACTAAAGAATATGAATTAATGCAAATGCATGAAATTTTAACTAGCAAAGCAATAGATCATCTAGCAAAACAGAGATTAGGGTAAGATCATATCTCATTCTCAGAGTTTACTGTTATCCAGGCCATGATTGCTGACATACCATTTATTCCCTTATCAAAAATTCAATATTTAATGTAATGAATAATTGGAAAAAGAATTCAAATCAAAAGTATGGTCAAGGTTAAAAGCTTTTATGGCTGCAGAGACACTGGGCGGAGGAGATACTGACAGAAGATTTTGATCAATAATGATTAAGCATATTGGAAGAACCTCCATAAATTTGGAAAAATCCTGAGCATTTGGCCTCAAATACTTATCATATATCTTCAAGTTAAGCTGGAGGACACAGCATAAACATAATAAGATCACAGCTTGTTACCTCCTTTGGTTGAACAAATGTGGAATATTCTGGAGGATTGCTTGCATCCTTGTCATCAAACAAGTTATCTAGAGAATCTGATGACTGAGAGTTTGACTTTTGAGGACCCTATTTCATTCCAAAGTACGCCAATTGTTAGCAATTAAAGCTCACAAAAGTTTAACCCATAAACAATATATTAATTAAGAAGTAAACTGAATTTTTATCATGTATATGAGATATTACATGAAAGCTAGGGTTCAATTTGATGGGTTGATCCTACTATAACAGCGCAAAGTTGTAAATTGTTAACAATAATCAAAATAATAATTGGCATCAGATGCTTGAATCCCCAACATGAAATTCTTCTCACAATTATTAAATGAACTAACTATTCAAAGCAAAAGAAATAAGGGAAAACAAGGCCAAAAAACAAAAACAAAAGAAAGAGAACAGTCATTATGAGGCCAAAATCGTCTTGGATGAAGCTAAAAGCAACTTAGTCTCAACTTACATATGAACATTAAAAAAAATCTCAAAAGAGGAAAAGGGAAGAAAATAAAAGGAAAAAAAATGACGGTACAACAAAATTATTGATCACTTACAGAACATTCCATGAGAATCTCCAATAACAAGTCAACATTGTCTTCACCTAGATAAAAGAGAAGTTATCATCAATCAAGATTGCCACATAAAGCTCTACAATTACCTCAAAGTTGTTTTGAATAGTTAGTCATTTGAAATGAAGGAATATTTGGATTTGGCATCATGTTGATTTTCATGATTTTTCACTTGAAAAATTCAAATTCACATTCATGTTAAATATACACCTATCCAAATGGATCCTCACATATTTCTATAAGAAATTAATGAAAATCAGATAATAAATATATGTAAAGTTATCCTGGTACATAATTGTATAATTGATGCCTAAGAGGCAGGCCCTTTTCTCTCGCAATTGGACATGTTGTGGCATAAATGGTGATCATTTCTGTTCAAACATTGGTCCCAATCATTGCAGTTTTTTTTTTTTTTTTTTAAATCAATATGTATGATACTATTCACCATATTCATCCGTGCCCACTACAAGATTAAATAAAAAGAATTGTTCATGCATTAGATACCATTTTCTTCAATTACTTTGTCGACAAGAGACAGTGAGAATCCCATCCCAGTAAAAAATGATCTTAAATTGCTTCTAGATGAACTAGCAGCATTGTCCTGAAATGGTTCAAGGAAAAAAGGCATAAGGGGATTTACATAAATTATGAGTATATGCATGCACATAAAACTTGTATCAATTACAAGCAAAAAAAAAAAACTAATTTTTCTCCATAAAAGGTTACCCATTTGATATTGATTAGACACCAGTTACAGAAACATTCATCTTGTACGCGTATAAATAAATAACATAAAGATTATTCAAAATTTAAAGATAAAATAGTTAGTTAATTAGGTTAGAGAATTTATAGAAAGAAATTAAAGCAACTCAAAAACAGCAGTAACCAAACAAAAAGATATGCTTGACAGATACAAGAATTCCAATCTCTTTAGTAACTCTATTATCTCGAGGCCTAATATGACCGACCATGGGTCGATGTTCATTGTACAATAATCGTCCTGGAAGACAGCAAAAACCACATCTTCCTGCATAATTGCTCCACGATGGCAATATAACTGCTTAAGCATTCAATAGGTCATAGAAAGATGAGCATACCCCCAGTTGCCTCGAGTACCTAGCATCAGATGGCAACTCAAAATTCAAGAGCTCAGGCTTGGGCAAAATGGTTTGATTTATATCAGGTTTTGATGAACTCTCACCATTCAAATATTTCTTTGTCTTAGCCTGTGCATAATAAAGGATATGAGAACAGGAACAAGTAGGTGCATGTAACTATCTTTTGAAGCAAACTTACGGTAATACATTGTATATACCATTTAAAAACAAACACATCCCAATGCTACAAACAAGCTAGCCGATGAAGCACTGCAAAGTATGTAAGCTGAGCTGTCTCTCTATCCCTGTAAGGTAAATCATAATTCAAATGAACATAATTTAGTTAAAGAATTAAGAAATTTCTTTCCCTAAGGCGTTCTCTTGCAAATTTAAAAAAAAAAACAAAATTAAAATCAATTCCTTCCCATAAAAGCCTTGTGCAGCCCATGTAACTCAAAACTCTAGAATACCAATATGAAAGTTAATGAAACCTTCGGCAGGTGCAACATTCGGTTTTCTTTTCCTCCTCTCAATAACCAAATTTCGGCCAGGCATATGAGAATGCAGAGAACCAACAAGAAATTGAGAATGTGGAGAATCAACAAGAAACAGAAAATTGAATTGAAAGAAACAAATAAAACAAATGAAACAATCATTATGAACAGTATTAAGCAAGAAAAAGCAAGATGACAAAATGAAAGAGCTGAACTCTCATGCAAAGTCAAACAAATAGTAATAGAGCCTTTGAATTTTTTATTTTTTATTTTTTTAATTTCTTCCTCCCTTTCTGAGCAACCAAACAGAGAAAATCACACAATTCAAATTCACAAAGAAAAAGCATAGAAAGCATAACCAAAACACTGGAGCAGAAATCTGTCGATAAATGAGTGAGCTAAGACGAGGAAGAGGACGCAAATGCACGGGCACAGTCATGATCAGAGACGTACCTGATCGGAGACTTCACCTATAAGCTCAGGCACAAGTTGAGGAGCGGCGCGTGGACCACACCGGCGGCCACAAGGCCAGATGCCTTGGGGAGCTGAACTGTACAAATAAAATTTACAGAGAAAAATAAGTTATATCAGGCACCTGTTCGTCTTGGCATCTGCGAGAGAGTTAAGTGGTGGAAGGTAATTCACACTTACCAAAGAGAGGTGAAACAGTTAAACAGTAAACTAATTTGACCGGACCGTGATCTCATCAAATGTGGGTCCCCTGTCCCACGGATTTTTTTTAAGAGGAAGGCAGTGAAATTAAGGGAAAATTAATATCCATATTATTTGACATTTATTTCCCACTTATATAAATTGAATTTGATTACATTTTAATTGGGAAGAAAAAAATTTCAACTTTTAATAAAAAATTATAATTTATTTATATAATTTTTTTTAATCTTATTAATTTAACAGTATTTCATATAAATTTTTATACATCTCTATGTTAATATTATTTTACAAATATTTTTTTTTATATATTTAAATATTTCAATAATATTAGTTGAGATTTTTATTGTTTTTCTAAAATCACTTTTAACGTGAATATAATAAATTTTTTTTTTTAATGAATTCATTTTAATGTATCTAATTATATTTCAAAATTATTAATAGTGATTTCTCAAGTTTTTATTATTTAAAAATTTAATAAAATTTTTATTGAAAATTTATAAATGTTCTTTTTATTTTTTATTTATTATTTTTATCTTTTTACAATTATAATTTACGTCTTTTTTTTTTACTTCCATTTAAATAAAATAACATTATTTTTCTTTCTTTCCTTTTATTAATCAAATTTTAATTTATCAAATAAAATAAATTGAAATTTGTTCGTGCCTTCACCTTTTCTTCCATCCCCTCCCTTTAAAATTTCTTTCCCTTTCCTCCTTATCCTGTTAAGAAAACATTATACTAGAATGTGTTTTGAAACTTACTAGAATGTGTTCTGCTCACACGTTTTTGTGAGCAGAGAATTTGCTCAAAGTTTATTATCTCAAATTTCAAGCTTCTACTAAGATTTTGCAAAGGCTCTTGATTTCCCCAGTTGCATTTTTTACCATAAATAATTGCCTAATAAAATTAGGTCGTGATGCTTAAAAGAATTTGAGGATTGTGTGGTAGATTTATAAATAATGTATGTCATTTTACTTTAGAATAATTTTAAAAATTGTATTCTTAGCCACATCTTAGTGATATTACATTTTTTATTTACATAATAGACTTAAATTTAAATTTTCTATCCCTTCAATATTAATCACTAATATTGAATGTTTTTAATTATATTTTTTATTTAATTTATATTTTCTTATAATATTTTAAAATACATAAATTATTGTTATTATTTCATTAATTTAAATATTATTTTTTGATAATTTGACTATATATATATATGAATTAAATTTATTATGTACCGGCTCAACTAAAAAAATTATATTAAATTTAAATATTATTTTTTAGTAATTTTGACAATTAATTTAAATAAAATGTATATATGGATCAAACTTATTATATATGAGCTCAACTAAGAGAAGAATAAAAAATATTATATATATTGAATTGTATAAATTTTAATTGGAACTTATAAAAACATAATGACGTTGAAAAAATTTGATAACGTGGCTTCATATAAAACCTTAAAATGAAATTTTAAAAATTAGTTAACGCGATTTCATCATAAATCAATTTTAAACTATTTTTAAAATACAAAGTATGACATATGACGAATTATCACTTTAATAATTTTTTAACTCAAAATTTTGAATATATATTAAATTTATTATGTACCGGCTCGAATAAAAGAATTTTATTAAATTTAAATATTACTTTTTGATAATTTTGACTATTAATATAAATAAAATATATATATAGGCCAAGTTTATTATAAATGAACTCAACTAAAAAAAATAAATAAAAAATATTATATATTAATTTATATAAATTTTAATTGGAATCTAAAAAAATAATGACGTGGAAACATAATTTTATATAAAATCTTAAAATGCTTTATCATAAATTAATTTTAAATTATTCTGAATTTTTGTCATTCTTAAAATTCGCTAATATGACTTGATAAATTAATATAACGTGATATATATATATGTGTGTGTGAAGCAAAATAAATAAGATGTTTTTAATTTACAATAAAATTCACTTTAATTTTTAGATGAATGAATAAAAAATATATTTACCAAATTAAATATTTTTAAATGAATTTTATTAAAGAAACATTTTTTTAACCAAAATAATTTTTATAAACAAATTCTAAATAAATTGTCATAATTTACTTATTTATTTTAAGTTGTATTTATTAATTATTATTAATGAAAAATTCCTTTTATTTAAAAAAAATTGCCATATTTAAAAATGATTGATGGTAAATATGAAATTAGGTTTACGTTTATAATTTAATTCTAAATTTTTTACTTTTTTATTTGAATTTTAATTAAATTCTGTTAATTTTAATGAAATTTAAATTAAAACATAAATAAATTTATAAAATTGAAAATATAATTTTAATTCATATCAAATAACCATATATATTATTATTAAAAAATTTTAATTTATTTACACTAATAAGTCTTTAAATTCAAAAAATAAAAAATAAATTCACACGGTGATGAATTATGTTTGTTTGACTTCGACAATATTCTTATTCGGGTATCCAACAGCAATGCAGCTAGCAGATGCAGCCTTTTACCCTGCCATCGTTGCATCTAATTGAGTTAATGACTTCACCGGCCATAATAATTATTGGAGAAGGCAAATTGCTAAAAACTTTCAATATATAATTTGTTTCAAATAAGTTATATAAATTCGTATATTATTGAATAATCTTTATACAAATATTGATAAGATAAAGGAAAAGTACGAGCTAGCAAGATCTTACAAAGTTTTAATAATTTATCATATTTTATTATCTAAAATTACTTCCTAAAATTTCTCACTAAAATACTTAGATCAGGACTTAATATAAGATTAGCTTCCATTATAAACAACATATTCTAACATAGAATATAATATAATAATTAACTGAAATTAGATGCATGTCAAAAAGTAGAGCATTAAACAAAAAGAAGCAGAAATTCATACACTGTTCAAACAAAAGAGAACAGAAATTTATACAATAAACAAGTAATGGTGCAATTTCTTTTGATCTTTAATATAATAAAAGGAGAAAAGATTACATTGTATTCGCACTTTTGGTAACAAGAACAAAACCCCCAATTAAATCCAAGACATCAATACAAGTATATCAAAATAATTGCATCATGCGAAGCAAAGAAGGGGGGGGGTGTTGGAAAAAAATCATAATAATTTATGAAAATTTGAAATTCAAGTTTTCCAACTCTTGTAGCCTAGATTGAGCATGAAATACTCAGGTTTACAACGATCCGCCATGCTCTACTATGTAGACCATGCTCAAACAAAACAAGATCCCAGTTAATGATAAACCTTGCATGTCATTATAATTAAGACTGAAGCTTTGCAAAAACACCTTTTTCACGCTGTAGTGCCCTAGGATCAAGTGGAATACTACCAACTTTAAGATAACCAGAAGATTCAGCAAATCCGTTAACTTTAACAGGCATTGAACCTACTGTAACAACACCAACGGGATCAGTACTAGAAACAGAAGTAGCATCAGAAGTGGATTCAGGTTCAGCCTGCTTTGGATTAATATTGAGTGAACCAATCTTTAAAACGGATGCAATATCATCTTCTGATTTGATTATAGTTTGCTCAGAAATTTCAGTTTCAATACTTGCATCAGCAACATCAGAATTTGAAGAAACCTGTTCAGCGGCAGAAGCCTCAGTTTTCTTCATGCTGTTAGGACCATTTCGCTCAATAGTTTTCTCATCTTTCTTAGGAGGTAGCTCAACAAGACAATCCAACTTGTGGGTAGGATCTAATGTAGGTATTAAGAATGGAGTGTCAAAGCTTTTAAATATAAGCCTGGCTTTCTCTTCCTGCATAATTCTCTGACGATTCTCATAGTACATGAAGTCATCAAGTAACGAGGTCTTTGATGTGTGATTTTTGAATATTCTCAGCATCTCTAGACCTTGTTTGTACATTATCTGCAGGAAATGACAAGTATATTAGAAGATAATAACTAGTAAAAGACATAGATGGTCATAATTTTGAAGGACAGCAAAATTAGACCATCATCCAATAAAAGATAATCCACAGATCATTCAGAAAATATTACATTATGTTATCCACTGCAGAACATATTCTATACACAACCAACCAATAAGCCACTGAACGAAGAACAAGGAAAATAATTTCTAACAGCCAACTAGAGGTGATCAAAAGAAGCTGTTGCATAACTTAACAAATTGCACAGCACAGGCAACACAAACACCTAGACAAACTACCATGAAAATAAACCCAGACGTACCTCTTGAGTGTCTCTGCTATTCGTCACTGGCTTATTCTCATTGTTCTCTAATATAATGTGCCTAAAGCTGGAATTTGGTACATCTTTAATTACGTGCCACTTGACAGGAAAGCTACCACTCCATTTATCTTGCTGCCAAAAATCCATGTCCTTAAGGAAATCAACAGGGCCAATCATCTCGGCAACACCACAAAATTGACCACTTGCGTTAACCTGCATGAAGAAGAGGCCATATCACATTAATTCAAAAGATGTATGATAAAATGCCTAAATCAATGCATTCTACAAGAAGGAATGCAGAGAGCAACAAATAAAATAATGAAGGATGCCTCTTAATATGGAACTCACAGAAAAGAACAAGAAGATTGGGCAGGCCCTAGGCTTTCCAGCAGCTGCTTTTTGTGCATCCTCATAGGCGCTCTGCAGCTTCTTGTTTCCATGGGGTGTGGATGACCAAACATTATATTTGATGCTCTTGTGAACATCATCCTCACTATAAGACTTTATTACAAAAAATTTTGCATCAACATAGTCAACTGGGAAATCGACCTTGTTATACTGATCAGTATATATAATAATGTTTCCTTGAGCGTTACTATCTCCCACTTTGGTTGTGTAAGCTTTAACAGCCAGTTGATTCTTTGATTTGTTTGTCCTAGGTCCACGATTCTGCTCACCCAAAGTATCTGGGCCTCCATTCACATCATTGAGAGTTTTACTGACATGAATCTTAGAACGAAGCTTATCCACTGCAGCCCGTCCAGGAGCACTTGATCCAAAATCAGAAAATCCATTATTGACAGGGAGAGCAACTTTTAATTGGTTAGAATGAGGTAGAACTTTCCCACTGGAAAAGTTATCAACAGCTTGAATTGATCCAGAAGCACCTCTACCCTGTAGGGTATAACAGTTCAGCAAAATTTTATCAAAATCCCCAAAAAAAAAGCATGTTCAACAACATCTAAGGTATTGATACAACAAAACCTGGAGATGGAAATCCACTCAATGACAAAAATGTAATTCACAAATAACATATTTCCCAACAGCTTACTTAACCAAGAAAGAAAAGATACCTGAAGCATGCGTGATGAAGCTGCAGTAGGAAAACCACCAGAAGAAACACTTCCATGCGTCAAAGATTGTTTGCTAGGTCCAACATTAACCCTTGGCCCTTCTGATATCTTGGACACAGAATTAGTCTGATTTGAAGTAGGTTTTGTTTGGTTCTTGGGGAAAGCTGCAGATGATGAAGCAAGACCATGTTTTAAACTTCTTCCATCGGATCTATTGGCAAATGCTACACCAGTATCTAACAAGGGGTCTGTTGAATTGTTTGGGACGAAATCTGGTTGAACAACAACAGGGACATAACCAGGTGAAGATATAGGATCCTGATAAGGGGGGATGGCATAATACTGTTGTGCTCCTACATATGGGCCATCAACACCTATCATAGCACCAGGTATGTAAGGATTGTATGGGTTATAAGGGGACTGTGCATATCCATAGCTAGGTGTATAATATACATAAGGTAAACTTTCAGTTTGTGCACCCTGAGCAAGCAAAAGCACATAGAGAAGAGTAAATTATAAGCTAAAATGGCACATTTAAGAAAAATAGTTAGACTAACAATGAAAAAATAGATAGTTCACCCACCGCATACTGGAACTCCGGACCATCTGCTCCAAAAATCCTATGGTGGTCCTCCCATTCACCGGGTGATTCAAATCCTGATCACATTCAACCAGCACAACAAAAATGAGAACATGTATAGCATCAGTCAAACATATTCAAATAGGACTTGCAAATTACCTGTACAGTAGTATCCATAATTGGTGGCAGTAGGATAATACATGCCCTGATCAACAAAAAACTCAGGGGCTCCTTCGTTGTACATTGCGTCAACTTGTTCTAGAAGTGGACTCGTCAAAAGAGGGTTTATTTCAGCGCCTTGAATCTAAGAGGCAAAACAAGATAGAATACTATTGAGCACAAGAAATTAACAAACCCAATAGATAGCAACTTCACAACACCATTCAAATAAATATCTTGATGACTGGGACATAGAAAGAGTTTAAAATAGGCAGTTAATTACAAGTACCAAATAGTTTTCTGCATTTCCATGTCCAGAAACATTATACATATCCATTCCAGAACTGCCACCCCTGGACAAGTAGATAGACAAAACTTAAGCACACATTCACAGATCACCATTCATTGAAACATATTAATGGATGGAAATATAAGAGAAAAAGAGGAACCCAATATGGCAATGATTATATTTCAAAATAGATGGAATAGCTACAACTCTGATATAATATGAAAGCAACACATCTCAACTACAGACATAGCTCAATGTGCACTGTTAGAGAAATAAGGCAAATGAAAATACCACCCGGTAAAAACATTCAAAGTTCACAAGATAATTACAGAACTAAGAAAGATGCTGGTCTAATTCCACGCAACTAAAAAAGAGCAATCGATATTTCAACAAATTTATATAATAGAGCCAAAAGAAAAGTTTCAAATCATAAAATGCTTACAAGACCCACCAACCGTGTAATAACATTAAGTCAATAACAGACAAATCATACCAACATCCCCTGGTAAACACCACACCAAAAAAAATTTACTCCCTAATTCGATAAACAATCCATTTATTCATAATAGCTCAATCACACAAAAAATCCAATAAGTACTAGACAGAAATTCGAAAATCAATACCCTTAACTCTAAAACATGATTAAAAGGGAATACAAAATAACAAGATAAGGAAAGCCTACTTCAATTCAATCAATAGAAACCCCAAGGAGAGCAATGAATAAAAAGAGCAAACACGCAAAGGTTATGCAAAAAGGAAAATTACCAGAGAAGGGCAGAATCAAGCCATGCTTGACCTAAAAAGTTCTTCGAAGGAAATACTATCAAATTTAGAAAGAGAATAAGAAATTAGCCTCAACATTTGTTTTTCAGAAATTTCAAAGTAGACACCACTAAGAAACCCTAACCCTAAGAAAAGAAACCATTTAAGAGAGAAGAGAGAGATAGAAAGAGGAGCTTGAAAAGGCGGTTTTGGTGTATGTTGAGAGCAAGTGCAAAGAAGGATTCGGCATCCAATACGAAACGTTTTTTTGGCTCTGGGAATATTTGTGGATTCTCTGAAATCCCCAAATTGCCCACGATAATTTAATAAACATCGGAACTGCCACGTAGAAGGTTCGCGGGAAAGTGAAAAGGTGACAAAAATAAATCCGCCGTCGTTTTGTATTGGAATTGTAGTAGAACTGATAATAGAGGCACGATGAGATACGGGGGATTGGTGAAACAGTCCAATCATATATCAAGAAAAAGCTTTCCACTAAGAGGCCGTGATTGGGTACAGCTACTGTATCAGTGGTCACCGACAGTTACGGTAGCAATAATACTTTTGTACTTGAATATGAGAGTTTTTAATTATGGGTAATTTATGATTTAATTAATGAGATTTGCCTAAATTAATGACTTAGTTCTGCAATTTAAGAAATGAGCTTTTTAATTTTTAAAGTTTTATTCTGTTATACTAACTAGTCATTCTGTTAATTTTTCCATTAAAATTTTATGAAAAGTTTAAAATACCCTTTATTTACAATTAAATTTTCTATTTCATATCATCTCTCTTACACTAATACCAGAAAATAATACTGATATAACAATCTTTATAATATATATATTTTTTTTTGTCTTTTTTGGATTTCTAATGATTTTTACAATTTTTTCTTGGATATGAAAGATATGAGATTAAGGAGAAAAATTGTAATTCCATGAAAGAAAATCTAGGTTCACCTAGATGTTGGTCATCAAATGGGAAAAAAAAAATCAACAAAAAATTTATCAATTTCACATCAATGAAACACTCAGGGAAAAAAATTCAAAAAATACAACCTGAATAAAAAAAATAAAACCCACCGAGAAAGATCGATTATTCAATATAGCCACTTGAACTGAAATCAAATTCAAGCCATAGAAAGTCCAATGGCCATCATATTACTGTCCAAACTCATCTAGGCCAAAATCTTGCAAATAGAAGACTCCTTTTATCATCACCAAATCAAGAAAATATAAGCACACATAGCACACATAAACTATATATGGGTTTGCATGAAACTATATCACCAAATCAAGAAAATACAGACCAAGAATGAAAGATTTTGGCCATTAATTAGTTTCTAAGGAGAAACATAAGCAATAACCTCATCATATCAGGCTTCTCTGCCCACCTCACTGCCGATCAGGCAACAAAACTCCAGCAGATTCATATCCTCATCCCATACCAAATTCGTCAACTCCATACCATTCTTACTCTTCATTTTTTAGGCTTTACTAATGGGACCTATTAATGAATCAAGAGATTCAGCTTCTCCTCAAGACACAGAACCCATATATCTCAACCTGAGACAACATCTTTTTTGCTATGAGTGATTTTTGGCAAGTCTTTCCCTCTGTTATCGACGATTTCATATCATCAGTTTTGCCGTGAAATTTGCTTGAAGGAGTGGTCTCTCTGCAGCAAATTAATAATTTATAATCATTACAATATGTTAGAGATGGAGAATAGAAACGAAATTTGGTAAATTTGGTGAATAGATAATGAAAGAAAATAAATTTGAATTTGTTGTTAATGCATGTTGAGCTTTCAATTTCAAAACTCTTGGCTTTCAATATATGGAAAGTTTAATATCAATCAATAACTTTTAAAATAAATGTCAGATATGCTTCATTTTAAACATAATAATGGAAAATTTGATGAGTAAATTAGAGACTCCCTCTTCAATTAATTTCTTAGAAAAATAAAGGAAAATATTTAAAATGATTTTTGATTTTAATTTTCCTTTGCTTTTTGCTTTTCTTCATTTTCTTTAATAATTAAAAATTAATTAATTGATATTGATGGTGATGGTGATAATAAGGGCATTTTAGGTATTAATAATTATTTTTTAATTATTTAAAAAAAAAATTAATGGAATTTTGAATAAATTTGGATGGAAGGATCAAATGTTTTGATGAAATAAAATCTCAGGGATTAAATAGGTCATTTCTCAAATTATAGGGACCAAATCATTAATTTAGGTAAACTTTAGGGATTAAATCGTAAATTACTCTTTAATTATTCATTCGCTTTTGGAAAAAAAAAATAATAAATGTGAAATAAATTTTAAGTATCATTGATTTGTCATATTTAAAAAATACAAGTTAAAATATAAAATTTAATTAAATTTTATATTTTTTTATTTAAAATAACCTTAATATAATAAATATAATAAGAAAAAATAAAATAACTAAAAGATGAATATATTTTATATTTATAATTATTATTTAATTTGTAAAATATAATATAAAAATTCGTTAAAAGAAAAATAAGAAAAAAAAAAGAGAAAAATATTGGAGAAAAAGTGATAGAGGGAGCAGGTAAATTATCTTATGGACCTAGGTCCATGTAGCATTGTGGATCAAGGAGGGACCAACTATAATTAAGGGGGAAAAAAAAAGGGGGACCAACTATATTTAAAGATAAAAAATGAGAGGGGACCACTAAATTACCAATTATAAAAATCACGTTTTTTTTTTTTTTTTTTTTGCCGGAGAATAATTATATGGGTAATAATAAAAATAAATACTATTTTTTTTTTAAATACGATTCTTTTATTTATGAGTTTCTAATTTTGGTAATTATAATTTCAACAAATTTCTATTAAATACGGATTGATAAATTTATATGATAAAATTGAAAGTAATTTAACCTCAAAATTTAAATTAATTTAACCTCAAAATTTAAATTACATAAATTTAAAATTATTTTTTAAAATTTTAATTTAATTTAATTTGATGATTTAATTTTTTTAAAATATTTAAAACACTTATTTCAAAAAAAACATATTTAAAAGCACTATATGTGATATTAATAATCTATTAATTTTCAAATTAAATGTGATATTTTTTGTTGAGTAAAAAACTATCAGTGTGTTTTTTCGCTCTGAAAAAATAATCAAATGCAAATATATTATAAGAATTGCAGGTTCATTATATATAACATGCATGTTTATTATTTATAACGTACAGGTTCATTTGAAGATAGTTAAAGGTTCATTGGAATACAATGACATGTTCTTTTTTTTTTATTCTTATTTTTTTACATAAGGTGCAGGTTCATTTATGAGAAGTTACAGTTTCACTTAGCAATAACAATAAGTTTATTGAAAAACAATTCCTACAGTTTACAAATGATGAATATATATCATATATTTGATGATAAGAGTAGCAAGTTCATTATATATAACATGCAGGTTCATTATATATAACCTGCATGTTCATTTGAAAATAGTTAAAGGTTCATTGGAATACAATGACAGGTTCATTTTTTTGCATAAAGTGTAGGTTCATTTATGAGAAGTTACAATTTCATTTAGTAATGGTAACAGGTTCATTGAAAAACAATTCATACAGTTCACAAATAATGAACCTACACCATATATTTGATGAACCTATAAGTAATACTTAATGATCCTATTACTTATAAATGATGAACCTACAGTTTTTATTTAATGAAACTATTACGATGAATCTAATAGTTACAAATATGAATAATATAAATAATTTAGCATGCATGTAATTGTGTCAAATATATAATCACTAAGTTTTTAATTTTAATTTATGATTATTCAAATTAAAATAGGTTAATAATACTTCAACATCATATAATGACAAAAATCTATTATAATTTATATTAAAAATATAATATATATAAAGAAAATGTTGAGTTATTGAAAATGTTGCTCCACATTTAAATGTGATGTAAAAATTAGTATCTTGTAAATGGTGACAATTACACTGTTATTAGTGTCAAATTGATTAAATATAAAATTTAGGTTCATTACTTTTTTCACATAATAAAATTGAAAAATAATAAAATTGAAAAATTAAACGAATTATTATATCAAACAAAATTATGATAAATTAATAAACCAATTAATAAAAATATAAATGATTAACACTAAATATAAATATATTTTTTAAAAGAATAAAATAAAATAAAA